>CAUYMX010051758.1:0-20062 GCA_963573855.1 Lepilemur septentrionalis
TGAACACATTTTTACATGGCAGCACAAAAGATCATATAGCTAATAAGTAAAATCTGAAGCCAGGATTCCAACCCAGCAGCCAGTCTCCTGACAATATGGTAAATTCGAGTGATGCAGACAGGACATGTCAAAGCTCACTGCTTATACCTTTGAACACATATAGCACTACATAAAATGTATTTTAACTACATATATATATACACACACACAAAATTATATATACATGCATGTATATGTCATAAAAGGAAATTCTTAAATATCATGGAAAAAAATGAAAAAATATAATCAAGATAATAGTATAAATTTATAGTATGGTGGCCAGGTAGGGAAAGATGAGGAGGCAATTTATCTTAAGACTTTGAATCAGGAAGCGATATTAAAGTAATATCTGTAAAATGCAAAAATCAGAAACCAGAAAATTAATATAAAATTATTCATGACCACTGAATTGATAGGGCCTAAAAGAAAAAAAACACAACTCCACTCTGCAGGGAATTTTCACAACCCAAGATATGTGGCATTGCCACAGGGGGAAAAAAAAAATATTTTCATCAAAGATGATCTCACTATTAAGGAACATTATGGACTATATTAGACTTGAGGATCAACAAACTCAACAAGCTGCAGATTAGTATTGAAAAAATTGAGGCGTATAAAATATCTAAGAGACACTATAAAATATATATGTACGAAATAATCAAAGGATAGAAGAAATAAAAACTATAATTAAAAAAAGAAACCAGGACAAGATAGAAAAAGAACAGGCTGATCTGACACAGAAATAAACCAAACTTTCTGATGTCAGAGCCTGTGTCTCTAATAATCATGTTTTTTGCCTGCTTTTCTGCTGTACTCTGTTTCCCAAAACCAAAACACTGACAACATCAAATGCTGGCCAGGTGGTGGAAAAATAGGAACTCTCATTCATCGCTGGTGGTAGTGCAAAATGGTACAACTACTTTGGAGGATAGTCTGGCAGATTATTACAAAACTAAACATACTCTTTCCATATGATCTGGCAATTGTGCTCCTTGATATTTACCGGAATGAATTGAAAACTTACGTTCACACAAAAATCTGCACGTGTGTGTTTACAGAAACTCTATTTATAATTGCCAAAACTTGAAAACAAACGAAATACCCTTCAGTAGGCAAATTAATAAACTGTGGTACATTGAACAATGGACTATATTACTTGGTACTAAAAAAAAATGAGGTATCAAGCCATGAAAAAACACGGAGGAAACCTAAATGCATGCTACTGAGGAAAAGAAGTCAATTTGAAAAGACTACATACTGTATGATTTGAACTATATGATATTCCGGGAAAGGTAAAACTATGGAGACAGTAAGAAGATGAATGGTTGCCAAGGGTTACAAGGCAGGAAGGAATGAATAGGCAGAGCACAGAGAAGTCTTTGGACCATTAAACTATTATGTATGGTACTACAATGGTAGATACATGTCATTACACCTTTGTCAAAATCCACGGCATGTACAACACCAAGAGTAAAGCCAAATGTAAATTATGGACTTTGGGTGATAATGATGTCTCAGTATAGGTCCATTGATTGTAACAAACACACTGCTGTGGTATGGGATGCTCATAGGAGGGGGATGTGCAAATATGGGGACAGGGAGGATATAAGAACTCTCTGTACTTTCTGTCCAACTTTGCTGTGAAACTGAAACTGCTCTAAAAAATTAAAATGCTTATTAATTTTAAAAAAGTCATTAAAACACACAGGCTTAACTTAAGCTGGTCTTCAGTTATAGCTTAATTAAAGAAATTATAATTAAAATATTTATAGAACTCTTCTATGTACATAATGAATTTACTGCAGTAGACCTACAGGAAATGGAGGAAACAAGAACCAACTCCATTTGCTTCATTTATGTTGTTATTACATGAATTTAAATAGTGTAGTTTTTAAAAACTGCTTCTTGACTGATTAGCTGTATGAAATTTGGCAATAGTCCCTTGGAAAGAATTAGGCTATTAATCTGCCTTGTAGATGGCAAGATCCTTGGAGAAAAATAAGACCTTTCCTCAAATATGTCCCTACCCTTCTCTGAGAATGTTCCTAAGCCCCATCTGAAAAATGTGCTGTTTATTGCCTGAAGGTGGTTTTAAATGTTTGGAAAATTCTGTTTTATATCTTTAATTTTTCACCAAATAACTATTGACAGAATATAAGAAGTCAGACTAAATTAAACTACATGTGTAGGAAATAGTAAATGACAAATTACATAAAGTCGGTAATCATTATGACAATTACAACCAGTATGATGATCTCATCTCCAAAAGATGCTCAAAAGAATAACAAGTTATAAAATATTTTTTCTAGTGTATCAAAAATTGTTATATATTCTTGAATGATCAGTTTAGGCTATGTTGTCTTGGTTTACACCACAGGTATTCCCACGGCATTTGGGTTGTAAATATTTTTATTGCAAGCATAAGGTCAAAATATGAAGAAAGTGTGACGGCAATATGATAAAAATGAGTAATTCCCATTTTATTGAAAGAGCAGTTAAGCATAGGTACATATAAGATGAAGGTGACATAAAATCTGAAATAAGAATTCATTATGTCCCATGATTTTGCTCAGAGTTTATAAGAGCATTTTTGCTATATAATTTAAGCATATCAGGACACGTCAAGATTGCTGCTAACACAACCATCATGTTTTAGCCTAAACATGCCAACACTCACGAAGGCTCCTGATTGCTTTTGCGAACCCAGTGTGGGAGGGGTAAGACAACAGCACAGTTCTTCTGAAAAGCAACATTTATTTAGTGACCGTTTTGGAGTTGTGCAGACTCAAGTTATGTCAACTGATGCACCTTCATCTCTTTCATAGTGTTTGAGCCCTTTAGATCAATCAGTTCAAATTTCTGCTCCTAACACACTGAAATGTTTGGTTAAGCTGACAAATTTGTGTGGTAAATATAACTGCCTGGCAGGAAGCTTTCTGTCTGCTGTAGTCAATGCTTTGAAATAAATCCAGCCAGAACCATTTGTTCAGGCAGCTTTGAAAGTCAGTGATACAAATGGATAAGCTACATGTTCTTGCCTTACTGCTGTATTTGAATGGCTCAGTGGGTAGAGACAGGCTACTGCTCTGGAAAGTCCAAAGTACTCCACTGGCGAATGGAACTTGCAGATACAGGTTGAACTCAGCAGGAATCACTCGATATATTATGTGTGAGAATTTGGGCCAGGTCACAGAGGCAGAGAAAGCTCAGAGGAAGCAGTCAGTCGATGCTGTGCATTGATGTCTCACATTAGGGACCACTCTAACAGCAGTGGGGCAACTGGAAGGGAGGGGTGAGGATATCTAGCCACTTTGGCACCTGTCAGCAAGACTCATTATCTCAGTGCTGAGAATGAGTGTCCACGAAGACTTTGAAATGTTTCTGTTACTCATCCGTCTCTTTATTTATTAATCCATTTACAACTTAAATATTTGATAAGCATGTCTCCTTTGAAAAGGGATGTTGGGTACTGCTGGGAGGATGTGGAGCTTGAGACCTGTTTGAGACTCCTCAACAGATAAAAATATCATAGAAAATTGCAAGAACAGTGAGAGAGGTATAAACGCAGTATTATGGGATTTTACGTAAGTGAGAAATTGCTTCTGGTTGATTGAAAGTGACTGTCAAGATATAAATAAGTAAATTGGTTTAGTTTATAAGAAAGATACTAAGCTCTACAAAGGTCAAAGCTATTATACAGAGAAAAGGGGATATTTGAGCTGAGTAGAGTGGTTTTCATATAATAAATACAGCCACTTAAAATGGTATGGCCCTTCTAACTCTTATAACCTCCCCACCACTTTTATACTCCCTGTTTTATATGATCATCACAAGAGTCATGGAATATAAGCAGAGAGGAAACTACTAACCAATTTCACAACTGAGAAATGAGTTTCCTGAGAGATATTTAATGACTGTCTTTAGGTCACATGTGATGATCAGATTTTGAACTGAGGTCTTCTCTCTACACATACAACATGGACTTTTTCCTGATCATGTAGGTTCTACTGAAGATTGTTAAAGATGTGAGAAACACCTAAGGATATTCAAATGGGACTAAGACATTATTAGAGGGGGTATTTACACTTCATTTAGACACTGATGAACTATAAGGTTTTTTTAGTGATTATATACTCCTTTCCTTAATTGAAAATAATTAAGGAAAAATGATTATTTCCTTAATTAAAAATAATTAAGAAAAAATATTCAGAAAGAAAGGAAAATAAAGATGGACAATTTAAAATATATAGAACGTGAAAAGATAGATCTCATCTGGAGTACGAAAGGCCACACTGTATGAACAAGTATGTAAAGTTCAAGTAGAAGTAGGCAGAATAGTTTGATCATAATATATAGATATGACCTACTGCAAGGCTGGGTCACCCTTAATATAGGATCAAATATACTTACCCCAAATAATTTTAACTACATCGATTGTCCAGGTAAATTTGCGCAATCTCATGGAAAATACTGCTCCATATCATGTGTACTAGTTGGGCATCCATGAACAATTCACTGAAAATTTCTATACTTCGATATCTTCTATCATGGGAATGAGCACATATGCTTATCTGCCTCACTACTGAGTAAGAATAACACAAATTGTAATGATAGTTTGTAATTTATGCAACAATAAAACATTGAATATAATACTATCGAAGATTTAACTACATATTTGGAGAATAATAAAACATTAAGTGACTTAGAAGATAACTAGTTATCTTCAGTGTGAAATGACACTTTTTCCTTAGGAGTCTACATACTGTCTTGCAAATATAAATTTATTTTCAATGGACTTATAAAATAAACATGCCCTATGGAGGCAGCTTGGTATAATAGAAAATCCTGGACTAAAACTCTGGAAATAGAAGTTCTCGTCTCAGTGCCAATCCTGCCCATCGTGACTGAGGGCAAACTATCGAGCCCTTCAAGACGATGCACTCTCAACTGTAACGTTACTCTACAATGCCTTCTAGCCCACTGGCAACACAGGAATGAGCAAAAGCAAGGAAATGGCTCTGGAATAAGAAATCTGGAATTTTAGGGGAAAACCTTTATTATCCATTTTAAGGTAGTCATAGCTAAAGAGATAGATTTGGACTTGATATACCAATATCCATAAAATGGAACAGATGGAGGCTTTTAAATAAATGATTGTCACCTTTCTCCTCTTTGTGAGTTAAGTGACATGGCCACACTGATTTGCCTTAAACATCTTTGGGTGTGAGTTATATAATCTATACATTTCTTGTCCAAAAGCAGCTTGTTTAGAGCCTTTTGCCACCAAATTATATTCAGTTGTCAGGAAGCTGATATAATGTGGTGATGGTTTTAAAAGAGCTGATTTGTTAAAAGGAAAGATGAGGCAGCCCAGCTACACGACGTGGACCAGGATGGCAAACAGACCATTGAGTTTGTGTACAAACAGCCAGAGAGAATAAATCCAAAAATGAGAGAACTTGTTTTCAATTAAAAGAGGGTAGGAAATTCAAGTGCCTGCGAAATTTCTCTTAAAGCCTGTACACTGGGGATAACCTGATGGAATAAAATGGGTCAGGAGAGAAATACAAAAATAATGATGGAGAAAAATATAAAAATATCATGCATATTAACATGAAGATAACTATTCCAAACAATATAGAAATGGCAAGTTTAAGCTTCTCAAGGACAAAAAACAGCCAAGGGTGTCCCCAGTAGCTAGCAGAGTGCCTGTATAAGCAGATCCTCAAGAAATGACTGTCCTTGAATATTGTCTTACTGACAGGGCTTTGGCTTTGTAGTTCTTGTTTCTGTGATGAAAATAAACCCAAATTGGAACTAAGGAGATAGCAGGAGAGGTAACTTGGAAAAGAAAACTCAGAAATGCCTTTATATTTTTGTTCCCAAATCATTAGATGAAGTGTTTGGAGAAAGGAAGGCAGAATCTATTACTACTAAGACGTTAGATTCTGAGACCCTCTGGCTCCTTGACAAGAGCGTTGCGCTGACTGCCCTGCAGGTTCAATAAAACTGAAACCAGAACGGTGTTGAAAACCAGTCTAAAGGCAAGAGGACAGCAGTCATCTCGTTACCACACACACTTAGGTCATCAGAACTTCAGGGTAAGTCTAAGGGCTATTTCAAATTGTCAGCCATTGGCACTTCTTACTCACTAGTCACTCCAGGAAGCAACAAATTCGGGGAAACAGAACTGAAACAAATAACAGGAAAAGGCAGTAATGAGGAAGAACAATATCCCTAGTAGACCACCTGTTCATCAGAACGCTCTTGATTCCATTTTGGCTGGTTCTGCCCCTAAGCAGCAGGGGAAAGATAAACTTTTCTCACTTCCAAGAAATGCCCTTCACTTCTCTCTTACCAGAATGGTTTCTGAGTATTTGGTTTCCTGGCTGGGTCCTGAAAAGCTTCAGAGTCAAGAACCCTTCTAGGCTTGTGCAAAATACAAAACAAATTACAATAGCCTTAGCCTCTCAAGTTGCTGACAGTATTTTAGCAAAAGCTTGCGGTTCGTGCTTTCCTGTCGCCGTTTCTGGTTGAAGTCTCACAGCAGTGATAGAGTTTGAGCAGAGCAGGGACCATTAATCACAGCTTTAGAGATGAAGAAACAGGACCTGGCAGTAGCCACATCTGGGGAAAACACCTGATATCTGAGACTGTTAATTCAGCGACTTTCCCGCTGTATCACAGTGGAAGCATGGCCCGGCTGGAGACGGCTTTGCATAATGGTTAACGGCGTGGCATCTGGAGCTGTACAGATCTGGGTTTGAATCTTGAGTCAGCATTTCTAAGCTGTGTGATCAAGGCAATTTACTTAAGCTCTCAGAGCCTTGTTTTTTTTGTTTTTTTACCTTTTTCCCCATAGAATGGAGAACAATAATACTACAAATCATGTGAGGATTAAAGGAGATACGTAAATAAATGTCAAGAACAGGGCCTGCTACAAATCAGCCCTAGATGAATATAGTGATTATTAGTATGATAATAAGAAGGGAAACTTCTCAGCAGCTGCAACATGCTGAACATAGTGTCCAGGCTGAGCACTATGTGAAGGCGATAGTAGGGCCTCCCCACAGAGATTCAGTGTGGGGGAGAAGAAAGACTGTGGATATGAATCCTCACTTGAACATCTATTAGCTATGTAGCTAAACCATTTAACCTTCTGTCAATCTGTTTTCTAACTTGTAAAATAGCGATACAGATACATACTTTACTGAGTTGTAGTGAAGAGAAGCATAAGTTCATGTGAAATATATTGCACAGTACCTGTATAGAGATGGTGTTCAAAAATGATATTATTATTCAATTTCATAATAGCATTCATAATGCTACAAACTCCCCTCCTGTAACATCCTCCAGTTACTGGAAATAATTTACACAGACATACACACAAGCACTCAGACACACATACTACGACAGAAGAATTAGAGGAAGAAACAAAGGACTTCATTAAATATAATGGTTTTGATGAAAGGTAACACTCAAGAATGATTTGTGGAGTCCTTATAAGGTACGTGCACTAAAATAAAACAGTCATGATAGCACACAAAAATAACAGCACACCAAATATATTTTATATATCCTGAATCAATAATGTTTTCAGACTTTTCCAGTTACTCTCCCCCTTTTAAAGATTTTCATGCTACTAATATTATTTTACCTTATTTAACTAGAACAAATACCTATGGAAATATACTTCCATATATGTCTTTTTCCTTAATAATTTTTTAAATGTTTAGATGCCTTTCTACCCTCAAGAGGTTAAAGTTGTTGACTCTTGTTTCCCAGGTCTTAATTTTATCAGTCCTCCTTAAATATGTCCCAGATATCTCCTTATAAACACCATTACAGTGGCCTCTAAGTTTGAAATTCAGTAGGAATCTCTGATAGATTCTTGAACATGCAACTTTAGCATGCATGTGGGAAGGTTGTCCCCCACTGGGAATGGGCTTCATGGAACCCGGGCAGCCAGATGCAGCATGACCGTCATCTTGGGCAGCAATGCATGGGGAGGCCTCTCCCATGAGATGTGGTCCACAACTATGTTCCTCCCATGAGCAGACCCAAGCCCAGTTCCCAAACTCCATGTTGAAAATAGTAAAACATTTAAAGATTCTGACATAATAAAATGATTTTTTTCATTTGCCTCTCTGACACAAGAGACAGTGGGATATCTGTGGTTAAACCTCCACAGAGTGTAATGAGTTCAGTTACACTCTGAAAACCATTCTAGGAAATCCTCAAGTGGACTGGAAAACTTGCTGTACCAGCCCTCCAAGCCTCCCGTTACCTCCAACTATAGGGAATTTTCATAGCCAGTTATATCCATCTAGAGTCCGATATCAAGGTGGTCTTGTTTAGATGATAAAGTTCAGGATTTGGACAATATAAGGAGTTGGCTAATATAAACATGCAGACATTTTGCATTATTGAAGAGTAATGCATGCTTTTCTAAAATGCTTCTGGTAGAATATGTTATTTTTACATAATTTAGTTTTGACAAATTAAAGATGTTTTATGTTAAAAACTACTTCTCTTAAATGCTCTTTTTCTGGTAATATCTTAAATTATATATTAGCAAAACTCCTGAAGACTTGAATTTCTAATTTGCTTCGATACAAATATTCATGCTAATGCAGAAAATCAAGATACAAGCAAGAGTGGTCGGATAACTGCCACTCAGGGGAGTGTTGTAGAAGCGACCAGTATTGGAAAAAAGACCCAACAGTATCAGGACTAATATGAAGTGAGTGAGGTGAACTGTGCAGATGTATGATCAGATCCTGTCTTTATCTAATATTTTTATATTTTGTTCATTACAAATATTTGCATTAATTTTGCATTTAAAATGTAGTATTAAAATATTATTTGTCTCAATAACTGAGTTTTTTGGGGGGCCTCCCCTTAAATTTTGCCCCTCACTTGCCTGACCCTAATTTTGGTTCTGGATTGGATTATTTATCACAATCCTTCACATGCCTACATCAACATTCCTGCTATGTTTTCAAAGGGGTGGAAGGGATTTGGCCCCGGCTTGGCCAGTGTGGATATCAGCAGATAGGAAGTAAACCGAGCTTGAAATGTGTCTGCCTTGGGCGCTTTTCCCCTTGTATTCCTGCTGTCACCATAAGATGAAAATGACTCAGGCAGCTTCAGTCCCTATTCCCTATGCCCCAGAAGAAGCACATGGAGAAGAACTGAGCCCAGTCTACAATCTAAACCCTGTAGCCCAGACACGTTACCACCGACCTAAAAACCCATGATCTTCAGAATGAATTATTGCTGTTTTAAATCACTGAGTCTTAAGAGTAGTTTGTCACACATCACACAGCATTATTGTGACAATATCTAAGTAGTACACGGGGAGAGTAGGAAATACATATTTCTACCTTACCAGACTTTCTATAAACAAAATCCATTTCATTTATCAACAAACGTTTCTCATGCAAATCAATATTATAAGCTTGGGGATTACATAGACGGATTAGGAGGCAGATCTCTGTTCTTCAGAAGTTTACCGTCTAATAGAGAAGAGGCTATGGTAAAGCCGAAACAAACAGGTGCAATTAGTTGTTACAGATGCTGAAAGATAAACCTGTAGTTGATACAGTAGATACAGAGTTAAAGAAGTT
Source organism: Lepilemur septentrionalis (assembly GCA_963573855.1). Lineage (NCBI taxonomy): Eukaryota > Metazoa > Chordata > Mammalia > Primates > Lepilemuridae > Lepilemur > Lepilemur septentrionalis. The sequence continues at coordinate 9,669 of CAUYMX010051758.1, forward strand.
ATTAAATCTACCTGGAGAGAAAAAAGTTTATTCATACCACGTATAAGCCTAGATATTCACAGACGCCTGGGAAATACAGAAGGTGGCTGGGTGGGGATTGCAGCCTGCACATCACATTTTCCTGTAGAGGTAAAGCTTTTCCCTAGCTCCAGTCAATTGCTATTAGGTAGGAATGGAAGCTCGAGGTTGCCATGTCATCTAGTTCAAGAGAAATTTAGATTACTCTGCAAAATTTCCTAATTAAAAAAACACTGGCCAAACACTGAAGCTGTTTCTACCTCCTGTGTGGGCCCAAACCAAAGACGAAGCAAACAAAAATCTGGAAGCCACATTTGACCTTGGATTGCCAGTTTGTGACCAGTGGTTTATAAGCAATGAAGAGTTAGCAGGGAGCCTGTGTCAGCTTGTGCACTGCACAGAGGTTCCTGCCTGGGGCAAGTGGGGCTGAAATCCAAGCTTCAGCTCAGCTCTCAAAGCCAATGTTGCTTGGCAATGGTAGCATCAAATGGGAAGAATGGGCATCTTTTCGTTTTCCAATGTGCTCAAAGGCACTTAGGTGCATGCTTCTTTTATTTATTTTTATATCTCAAAAGAACAATGAAGTAGTAACAGATGTAATAAAAAACACCTAATATCAAAGAAATTAACTTCTAGTTATCTCTAATTGTAGACATTCTCTCTCTGTACTATGCCAGATAGTGTCTTTCCTCTAACAACCATGCAAATTTCAGTGTAGGAATAATTCATAAAATTCTTTAGGAAAGCAGATTGTGTTCACATATTTTCACTATTAAATTTGGATAGTGCAAGAAAAAAACATCTTAAAAAACAAAACGGATTTACCTTTATAAAAATCATCTTTTTTTAGGCATTAGTCATATAAATCTTAGAAAAGTATTTTTTCTTGTTAAAACTTAAGTTCATTTTTTTTAAAGAAACCAATAGCACCAACAGTAGAAGGTTGGGAGGATAATTGTCCAATTATTTTGGGGGGTTGGCTGGGAGGATAATTGTGAAATTTAGCAAGAATGTGTGAGTAACCTTCATTTAGAAGTGATATGCCACAATATGAAAACATGACATTTATCTAGTATTGTGGAGAAATTTGGTCTTCTACGAATACCAAAATATCCCCCAAGGAAGTTGATGAGAGGCTATCTAAGATATATAATGTATCTGTCTTCATAAACAGATTAGACTAAACCGAATAGACAACTAAAATAAAACTTTGAATTCTTTAAGTGTATCATCATAAATACAATATCATGCTGCAATACAATGACACCTTCAGCGCGAGATGAGGTCGTTGATCCATGCACAAAGTGGTCCTTGATAGATTCTATAGCCCAGTGGTGGTCCTGCATCAGAATCACCCAGAGGAAACAGATTGAGTATTCTCTTACCCTACAGTTTCTTTTTCAGTAGGTCTGGGCAGAGGGGGCAAGATTTTGCATTTCTTTTCCTTTATTTATTTTTTTCTTTTTCTTTTTCTTGTTTTTTTTTTAGACAGAGTCTTGCTCTGTCACCCTTAGGTAGAGTGCAGTGGCATCATCATAGCTCACTGCAACCTCAAACTCCTGCACTTAAGTGATCCTACTGCCTCAGCCTCCCAAGTAGCTGGGACTACAGGCATGCACCATGACCCCCAGCTAATTTTTCTACTTTTAATAGAGACAGACTCTTGCTCTTGCTCAGACTGGTTTCGAACTCTTGAGCTCAAGCAACCTCAGCTGCCCAGAGTGCTAGGATTACAAATGTGAGCCACCTTGGCTGGCCAACATTTTGCATTTCTAACACATCCCCAATGATGCTGGTCTAGAGACCACACTTAAGGCACCATTCCTATAGATGCCTTTGCTTTTTAATAAATGCCCTACTTCCTTTTCCTTCACTTGTCACTTGTCAGGGCTTTCCACATGCTCTTCCTTGTCAAACTCTTGTAGAAAAACTAGGACTTCTTTTCTGGCTTCTTTAGACAACAATTCTGCCTCTGAGTTTCAGACTTTATTTGCAGCAACCACACAACCAGCGTGGATAAAGAACTAGTGTTTAAGTTCCTGGTCCTGAGCGAGTCACCCTTTAACTTTCAGATTTACTGAACTCTGGATTTCAAAGTATCATTTCCTATGAAGTATAGACAATCTCCCAGATCTAACATCCTTAGTTCTCTTCCCAACCTCCCAAAATATTGCTCTCCTTTTAAACAGGGAAATATGGTTCTTTCATCATCCATATTACCAGTGAAGCATCCCTTCTTCTACCAGTTTTCTCACTCCTTGTACAAAGTGAGATGGAGAAATGTTACTTATCAGAGTGATGTTGTTCTTACTATTCAAAACCCAAGTTAGCTGTCAAACTTTGATGTTCTCAGTAATTATCAATTGCCAGTCTTTTGATAAATTGCCATTTACAACGTGGACATAGAAAGGCTTGTTCAGTTTTTCTGAGTGTTAAGAAAAATAAAAACCAATGTGAAATGTTCATTCTTGTCTTAAAGGATTTAAGTTTTAATTGTAAATACCTATGGCCCTGTGTAAGTGATGCAGAAAGTGTTTTCACACATCAGTTAAAGGAACACAATGATATAAATGTAGAGATTACAAAAGAGTTTTACTGTTTGTACCCATGGACTATTACGTCGTACTTTCCAAATATTTCCCTAAACCTCAGTCATTTGCTTGACATGTCACCTTCTCCTTCTGTCATGAACAATTAAAAAGCTTATATGAACATTATTAAGTATGCACAATTATTATAGCGATAGGATGAAAAATCAAAGAAATTTCAAAGACAATTGTAAATAAAGAAAATTTACCTGGTGCCAAGCATTGTGATTAACAAAATCTAAAGGAGGAAGAGGCAGCAAAAATAATGGCACTCTGAATTCTCCATCAGCCTTTCATATTTTGGAATTATAGATTTAAGTAACTATTTGTGACAATCTAAACTTAATTGCCTGTGAAACTTATAATAGTGCTTCTGTCCTCTGAGTTACTACTAAAATTAAAACCAAAAAATCTGTATAGTTGAAAATATTAATATAAACAAAAAAAAACCTGAAACGGTATTAAAATAAAAGTCAGGGCTATAAAATAAGACAGAAGAAATAATCACAAGAATAATAATAATTTGAACGTGTACTCTATGGCAGGCATTTTATTAAGTGCTTTAAACTCACTATCAAATTTAAATCTTCATACAATTTGTAATGCAGCTAGTAAACAATGCTAGTGTTCAAAGACAGACCCTGTTTGCTTCAAATATCTCTTAACAGTTTTTTAGTGTATGACAAGTAATATGAATAAGCAAAACTCTGCTTGGAAAAGACAAAATATTTTAAATTTGTTAGATATGAAGAAACGAAACAGCTATTTGCATGTTATTAAAAGGCACACTGAAAACAGTTTTTACATACTAAATAGAATAATAAAACATATAAAACAAAAGGCATTAGAAATAAAATGGAGATATTTAGAGAAATAATGTAGAATTAGAAAACTGCTTAATTCATGAGTGTAGTAAACTTGAATACTAAAACCAGATTAAAATAGAAAACAAAAGATCTATAGATTAAATTTATTTAGTTTAAAACTTTTAGTTTTAAACAGTTTTTACCCCTAAAAACTGGTAAACTGAATTTCACAGTATATTAGGATGCTCACATTATTATGGTTAAATATTACCTATCTTAAACCAAAAGTCTACGTAATTAGTGGTAAAATCCTGTAGGCAGTAATTACTTTTAGAAATGAGAAAATATAAAAAATATAAACATGCATAGAAAATTGTACAGTAGAATATTAATAATAGTTCTCTTTGGATAATGAAACTACATGAAATTTTTTTTGTCTAGTTTTCTATATTGTTAAATTTACTTACAATTAATGCTTAGGTGTTTCTTTCATAATGACAAAACATTTTACTTTAAAAGAAAAACATAAATTAATACATATATATGAGTGTGTTTGTATATATGCAAAGGGATACACATATGTATGCATGTGTGTATGTGTGTGTGTTAAAGAATATATAATACTGCATCGATCATCAATTCTTGGACTTTATTTTTCATGAAGATGCATACTTTGGGATATTGTCCTGAATAAGGAAATATCCAGAATAATCTATAGCTTTCCTTTTATAAGACATTTTGAATCTCATCCTCTGTATAGTTCTTTTCATTCCTGATTATACAGCTTGTGAACCTTCTAGGGTGAACAACATCAATAAATTTAGTAACAGCTAGATAAAAAAATCTTATACTTTTTTTTTCTTTGTCATAAAATTACTTTCAAGCTTCAAGGGAGTTCTCCTGGATATAATATTCTTGCATTTATTGAACAAGTTCATGTTTCACTTATTAATATCTTTCATGGACATGAATTTGATTGTGTCTCTTTTCATCCATCATTTTCCTGCACTTAAAATGTCTCATCTGTTCTTACTACTTCATTCCTTTGATCATTTTGGTTAACCTTTCAGGCCTTTCTAACTGCTTTGTGACCTTACCAGAATGTACTGAATAGAACTTTGAACTCTACTCCAAGTACAAAACATTATTAGCTCTGTTCAAAGATTTAACAAAATCACATAATTCTGTTTTTCCAATTTTATCATAGTGATCTCTGGCATTTGGTTGATCTTTTGAATTGCTAGTCTATATTGGACTGTCTTCCAGGGATAGCTGACACAGATAGAGATATCTTTTGTTCTAGAAACAAGTGATAGCAGAGAGAGCACTTTTTGATCAGGATAGTTTGGATTATATTTCCCCAGACACATTACCTTATACTTTCCACAGCTGAAATTTATCAGCTATTATTTGCCTATTCATACAGCTTTACAAAACGTTCTTGTAGGACTCATCTATCTCACCAGTTGGAACAGCTTTGGAGTCAACTGCAAAGTTAAAGGTCTGTCTCAGTGCAGTCATAATGGCCCATCTTCCTCCCTGGGTGCGTATTCTTCCAATCTACATGAGTGTAGCCATAGTGGAGCTACTTTTGCTCAACTTTGGTCTTAGTCCAACCTCATATCTGATACTAATCCTGTGTATTCAAAGGATGATTCAGGAACCTGAGCTCAAGTGCTCTAGGTGAGAAGATCAAGTCTGCCTGGATGCCATCTAGTCCTGTCTTGAGTTCCTATCCTGTTCTCTACCCTCAACTATTCTTCCTTATGACCAAGCCCCTCCTTTATACTCCAGTTTTAATAACAGGCCTATGCCTTTGTGCACAGCCTGCTAATCCTACTTTTGTTTGGTTGGTTTGGTTTTTGAATACAGATACCTTGCCTTATTCCTGTTAACAACCCATTTCCTTTACTTGCCACCAGATTGGCCATTCTTTTCCTACAGCAGTGTTTAAGAACCACCTAGAAGGCTTATTAACACACACTTTCCTGTGCTCCAAACCTTACAGATTCCATTTCAGCAGGCTGGGTGAGGTCAGTGAATTTTCATTTCTAAGAAGCTCCTGAGTTATACCAATGCTGTTGGCTTGAAGACCACACTTTGAGAAATACACAAAATTACACATAAAAAATACACAACATTTTACTAGATTCATCTGCTTCTTGTTTGCTGGAAGAATCCCTTTATGATGCACCTGTCTGACCAGCATTTTTGGGCTGGCTTGGTGAGCTTTTCCACCTCTAAGGGTCCTAATCCTTCCTCTGACCACTGTGGAAGAAAGGAAAACAATGCCAACTCTAATTCTTCTTTCTGAAATGATGATGAGGAGGAGGAGGAAGAAGAGGAGGAGGGGAGGAGGATAAAAATAATAGTGATGAGACTTGATTTCTTCATATTTATTTATATTTTTTTGAGACAAAATCTCACTCTGTCACTCCAGTTAAAGTGCCATGGCATCATCATAGCTCCAAGCAACTTCAAACTCCTGGGATCAAGAGATCTTCTTGCCTCAGCCTCCCAATTAGCTGGGACTACAGACATACACCACTACCCCTGGCTAATTTTTTCTGTTTTTGGTAGAGATGCGGGTCTTGCTCTTGCTCAGGCTGGTCTCAAACTCCTGAGCTCAAGCAATCCTACCGCTTCAGCCTCCCAGAGCGCTAGGATTACAGGCATGAGCCACTGCACCCAGCCAATTTTGTTACCTGTAAGGTGGAGAGAAAAATAGATACAATCTAACTCTAATAAATTACTCAAACTATTAAAAGAAAAATCAAGGCACTTTGCACAATGCCTGGCACATACTGGGTGCCTAATAAATGTCTGTTATGAGAACATCAATGTACATGATGATGGTAATGTATCATTACTTCAACAGATACATTTATTTATTAGTTTGGGGGAACATCAGAGTGAGTAAAACAATTACATACTCTGCTCTGGTAGCTCACATTTCCCTGGGGAGATGAAAAACAACAGAGAAGGAATGAGTAAGGAAATAACAGCAGACTGTGAAAAGCACTACAAAGGAACAATTAACAGTAAGGTAGCACAGGGTACCTAGGAGAGGCTGACTTAGTCAAAACAAAGGCCACCATAAGAAGGTGACGTTTGGGCTATGATCAGGAGTCAGCCATGAGCAGAGCTGCGGGAAGAGAATTCCAGACACGGGGAGCTGCCCACGCAAATGTCTTGAGACTAGAAATTGTGTAGTGTGTTTAGGGAAAAGGCGAGAGCCAGTATGATAGAGCCTAGTGAATAAAGGTAGAATGGGATGAAACTAGAAAGGTGAGAGCAAGCCAAATCCCACAGTGGTCTGCAGAGTGCGGTGAGGGGATTTGGGTGTAGTCTAAGGAACATGGAGTCCTTTGAGAGCTTTAATTTCTACAAAGGTGCAACCTGTTAACAAGATCACACTGGGTGAGAAGGGATTACAGAAAGTTGAGACTGAAAGAGAGAACAGTTAGGAGGTTATAGGACTGGTCTAGGTAACAGGTGAGAACAGCTGGAATTAGGGTGAGGGAAATCCGAATGGAGATAAATGCATATATTTGAAATATATTTTGGAGGTTGAACCATTATGGATTTAATGTAAGATATAAGAAAAAAGGGCTTAAGGTTGATGACTAGGTTTAATATACTGTAACAGTAAAGCCATATTCATTAAACCAAACCCTATTTACTTACGTCGACAGTTTCTATATGCATTATAAATGTGAATAATAAATATTCCTTCTTATCCAATGCTAACTTAATTGTGAATATTTATTTTCTGGGTGATTTTTTAAAATAACTTACAAGGTTGACATTTTTCATAGTCTTTGGTAAGGCATAAATAATGATAGTACACTTCATAAGCTTCCTTAAGAAAGCCTGTGATATTTTTAGCTCAAGTTATTTTTCTTAAATAATAATAGCTTACATTTATATAATGTTTCATATGTACCAGATGCTGGTCCAGGCCCAAACCACTAGGCTATAGAGCCCACCCCAACCTCCAAACCTCGTTCACCTTCTCTCACTACTATCGCTCTAATCCCACCTTCACAACTTTGGTTCAGTGATTCTATATGCTATGATAAATCCTACTGCCTTTATTAGATTCCACTACCTATCCTCAGAGTCACCTGTAGTGTGCTGCTTTATCACAGTTATTTTTTTCTCTATCTTGAGTCTTCCTAAAATGTCAGGAAATGTCAAGAACCATCAAAGTCTGTCAAAACATCAAACTTACGGCATAAGATTTGAATAAAATTCGCTATGCTGAGTTTGAGTAATCAAAGAGGAAGCATGTCAACATTAATAACCATAGCAACGTATTAATGACAATAGTGATAATGATGCTATCTACAGAGTATCTACTATATTTAGGCAGTGACCTGGAGTTGCCCTGAATGTGGACTATTTTCACTGAGTCTCGTCTTGATAACAACTTTACAGGTTAAATGTAATGGGCCAATTTTACAGACAAAGCTAAGAGACTGAGTAATGAGTTCATGGCCCTTCACCCAGGAACACCCTCAACTTTAAACTGGAGTAGGTAAGAGGCGTGAAGAGGGACACAGGTGGCAGATGGAAGAGGTGTGGATAGAATGGAAGATGAGAGTCAGAATCATACAAATGCTCCCGATTTTAAGGGTGATACTGATAAACGTAAGTTGCCATAAAACCAAGGGGCTTGCAGTGGAAGTGAAAATGGGAACCGATTTCTTCCTCTGTTTTCTCATGGGAATGAGGAGGCAGGGAAGACAAAAACATATTCACTGATCTTTTCCTGGGGCAAGAATTTCATTTATTATTAGTTTATTACTGTTTTAAAAATTAAGCAAGAAAAATGTCTTGCCTCTCACTCTAGCTTTCTGCATATATATACACAAAATGACCCAGTGTATTCTTAATTCCCAAGGTATTTTCTAAGCTAAATTACCATTCTAAAGAAGAAACACAATGTTATTTGAACAACTGACACTTCTCGCTGGCTAACCATCCTTTCAAAATCACACACACACACACTCACACATAATGCCTTAGCTCATTTAAAATTTCTTTTGTTTTCATGCACTGAAAATTGGTGGTAAAGTGTTATTACTGAATTTTAGGCAGTCAGATTCACCAGTTACTTTTAGAATGTCAGTAAGAACATACCAAGGGAAAATTGAATTATATAATTTAATCACTTGGACTAATTATTTTCTTTGCTGGTCCTCTAAAGAAGGGATGGATGAAAACTCACAAATATCACATTTATTTTGCTTAGCAGGAGGGAAGCCCTGCGCTGTGATTAAAATGGCGTCATGTTGCTTCTTACAGAATATATAATGGGTCTGAGCTGCAAGAACAAAAAATCATCTACACCTATTAACTGTGGTAAAAATTCCCTTTTAATTGGGTAGGTAATTTCCATAGAAATGTGTACAGTCAGTTGCTACATATAAGCCAAATTGGTGTAGCTTTACTGCTGATATTGAAGATGCTTCACCTATAGCACTCCTTTAGTCTCCAAATACAGGAAAACAAGTGGATTTAACTCTAGACCCTCTGCTAATTGTACACACATTTCGCAAATATTAGCCTGTTGGAAATTCTGTGAAGTCCTGTAGTATGTACCTGTTTAACTCTGTTTAATCAGGCATTATTCAAACTGGGGTAACCATAGAGGGTTGTCTGTGTTTTTCATTTTTGTTAGGAATACCTAATAATAAAAACAATTTAAGTGAATGAGAATTTTTAGCCTTCTTTTTTTTCTTCTTCTTTTTTTGGCTTAAGAAAAGAGAGACTTTGTTAGCTTATACAATTGGAAAGTCTAAGAGTAAATCTCACTTCAGGTATGGCCGGGTTCAAGGCGTAAGCAGTGTATTTTATTTGTTTACTTCTTTGATTAGGGTTATTGGGTATAATTTATGTAGGGTAAAATCTACCCTTTTAGTATACAATATAGTGAGTTTTGACAAGCACATACAGTCATGTAACCACCACCATAAGCAAGATGTGGAACATTTCCCTTACCTGCCTAAAATTTCTCTTGTCCTTTTGTAGTCAGCTTCTACTGCTACCCTCAGCTCCTGACAACCACTAAATCTCTTTTCAGTACCTATAGTACTGAAAAGTACTATACGGGGTTACAAATGTTTTGGGCACATAAATTGCCTTTGCACCGCCAGAGTCAAAGCTACAAGCATGTCCATCCCTCAAACAGCACATACTGCAACCATTACATATGAATTTATCCATCCCTTCTGCCCAAGACCCCATGAAAGTTACTTCCATATGAATGTATGTGTTGATTGATTAATGGCAGACTAGCCTTCATTTTCACTAGGTGTCTCTCTTGGTTGTATAGTTGTTGTATCTTCAACTTTGTCCATTTTATACATAGTGAATTTTTATCCATAATGTGTTTCACAGGGAATAACTATCAAACTATTTCTACTGCAATTTAGAACATTTTGTCATGTCTTAATTTTAGCAAAGTTTAAACTTTATTCATAGTAATAGCTTTTCTGAACAATATAGATACAATAAGAAAGAAGGCTTAGAGTATGAGGATTGTGTACAAAGTTTTTTTTTTTTTTAATCACAAAAATGTTGTCCTTGCCTGACCTCCCAGCTAGCTCTCTGAGGTCTTTTCAATAAGGGTACTAATCCTAACTCTAAGGGCTCTGCCTGCATCATCAAATCACCTCCCAAGGCCGGGCGTGGTGGATTACTCCTGTGATCCTAGCACTCTGGGAGGCCAAGGTGGGCGGATTGCTCAAGGTCAGGAGTTTGAAACCAGGAGCAAGAGTGAGACCCCATCTCTACTAAAAATAGAAATTAATTGCCCAACTAAAAAATATATATAGAAAATATTAGCCGGGCATGGTGGCGCATGCCTGTAGTCCCAGCTACTTGGGAGGCTGAGGCAGAAGGATTGCTTGAGCCCAGGAGTTTGAGGTTGCTGTGAGCTAGGCTGATGCCATGGCACTCACTCTAGCCCGGGCAA
>CAUYMX010051759.1:0-11172 GCA_963573855.1 Lepilemur septentrionalis
TGGTGATTTGGGCTCTTTTCTGGTTCCAAACAAAGCGTAGAATTATTTTTTCTAGATCTGTGAACTATGTTGTTGGTATTTTTTTTTCAAAGTTTTTATTCTATTTTCATAATAAAACACTGTGGCCCCAAGGAAAAAAAAATTTTTTCTAGTGTGGCAGTCAGAGTGTTAAGTAGAGACATCAAGCAGGCGACAGCGTCCTGGCTAGCTAGCCGGCCTCTGCATCCTTGACCCCGTGCTCATGCGATCTGTCTAAAAAGAAATGTGGTGCTGTTGCTTCTGTCCTCGGAATCCACCTGCAATGATGCTGTTCCCCCCTGCAGCCACAGCGAGCCTGACTGGGCTGTGCCTCCCCTGCTCGCTCCTCCCTCCCAGACCCTGGCCACGGAGAGGGGTCCCAGGCTCTTGCACACGCTGTCCTCTGTCTCCAGCTCCTCCCTCCACCCCTCTCCCTTCATCTGGCCACTGCCGCTCACACACAAGTCACCTTGGATGCCTCTTTCCACAGGAAGCTGTTGAGAGAACACAGGAGGATGCCTGATTCTGCTTCAGGGACAGGGTGGTGTTGGTATTTTGATGAGATTACATTGAATGTGTAAATCACTTTGGGTATTATGAACATTTTAACGATGTTGATTCTATCAGTCCATGAGCAGAATATGTTTCTGCATTTGTTTGTGTCATCCACAATTTCTTTCCTCAATGTTTTGTAGTTCTCCTTGTAGAGATCTTTCACCATGGTTATGTATATTTCTAGGTATTTTATTTTCTTTGTAGTGAATATGAATGGTATTGAGTCTTTGATGATACTCTCAGCTTGACTATCATTGATATGTAGAAATGCTATTGATTTGTGTACATTTATTTTATATCCTGAGACTTTGCTGAAGTTATTTATCACTTCCAGGAGTCTCTTTGTGGACTCTTTGTGGTTGTCTAGATAAAAGATCATATCATCAGTGAAAAGCAATAGTTTGAGTTCTATTATATTCTTCCGTATGTTGTCTAGCTCTTTAGTGACTTTTTCATTAATTTCCTGAAATATTTTTTGACTTTTTTGTTGGTTTTAAACTTTCTCTTCAATTCTATTCATCTCATTTGCCATCCATATTCTTAATTCCATTTCTGTCATTTTAACAATTTCTTCATAGTTTGGGTTCCCTACTATGGCTATAGTGTGTGATTTCTTAGGGCTGTTTATCTGTTTTAATTTTTTATGTTGCTAGGGTTCTTTTGCTGGTTTCTTCTCATCTGAAACCTCTTATCTCAACTCAGGGCTAATAAGTTTACAGGGCACCTGTTCTTCGCTGGAAACTCGCCTGCTTAAATTAGAAGAAGTGGAGGAGGTTCCTAAATGGTGCTTTTTTCTCCTACTCTGGAAGGTTGATGTGGCAAGGGAGGGATGTGTGCACTAGAAGCCTGTAATGCAGCTGTTCTGATTTGATCTGTTCACCTGCAATTGCCTCTGTTCAAGCCTGTGGTGGATGCTGTCTGTGCTGGGTGTTGGGTTGCTCACCAGATAGTTGTAGGATGTTCAAGTTGGGAGCTGGGCAAGCCCTCTTCACTGAGGCTGGTGCTGTGGGGATTGCTCTGCCCAGAGTCTCCCCACAGAGGTGACAGTGGCAGCTGGCTGAGGTACAAGCACATCATTGAACAAAGGTACCTTCTTGCAGCAACATCAAAAAACAATCATAAAATTTTAAAGGACTAAAAAAAAATCACATTTTTTTTAAGTTATAGTGGAAGGTGTTGACTAAGGGCAAGGCAAAACAATGAAAAGCACTAATCAATAAAATTAATTTTAAGTTCTTTGGAGCTCCCACGGAAGGTATAACTTGAAATATAATAGAAAACTTAGTTCAGCCCTGTGCTGTCGACAAGGGTAAGAGTGTATTGGATGCCAAAAGATTTTATAAAAGTACCCTCTTTGAGCAATGCTTCAAAAGGCAAATTTTGCATTGTTCCAAAAACATGCTTTAAAATGGTTGTAAAACTACAGTCAAACCGATATTTTTAGCTTGCTTGAAGGAAAGAATTATGAATTTTAATAGTTTGGCTGTTTTATTGTTTTTTGTTTACTATCTTTTAATGATGAATGTCTATGACATGTTCATTTGCAAAAGATTTGAGAGCAAAAAAACTGGCAAAGAAATTTTCAGTTACATGTGAGTTTTTAGTGAGTACAATATAGATGAATCCAGAAGTACAAATACAGAAGACATTTCAGAAATAGTACCTCTCTGCTCTTTGAAAACAGCTGCAGTTATTAAATTATCCCTCAAGGACACCTTGACTTAAATAGCCTTAATTTTCTTCATGGGTTCAAGAAATGGTAATAGCGGTAAATTCTGTGAAATAAAAAAGTGTTTTGAATATCAAAACTTTAGTTAAATCCGTTCCAAAATGTAATGACTTTAAGAGTCATTGTAATGTAATGACTTCCACAGACGTAGGCTGGCTTGGTCACAGGTTGGTGTCTCTCAGGGTTTTTGAACTCAGGGTTGAATTGTTATTTTTCTTTGTGAAGAAGAAAATGAACATGAGGATGGTTCACATGACAATTGGTGAAAATTAGAATAAGGTAAATGAATTAATTTTCCATCATAATATAAAGAATGGCTTGTAATGTTGTCTTTTAAATGAATATTTGTCAAGGCAAATAAATCCCTTGAGATAACTGCAAAGCAAATGTGATATTTTTGCTGCTGAGATGTGATCACCACAACAAACTGCAGTCTGAGAGTTGGCCTGGTAGAGTGTAATACTGGTGAATCTGTTGGAATGTTCTAGCTCCTTTGCATATGTGACAAGTGCAGTGATGGTTATAAAATAAAGTACATGATAAGTCATCCTACTGAGTTTTTAAATGAGGACTTAACTGAAATACTAAAAAAGCTAGTAGTATATCAGAGGTTTTCTAATTCAAATGATAATATCTGAGGCAGGAAATTTAAATAACACATTTTCTAAGAGGAGATTGAAACATATTTTGCTCTATATTACTGTTTAGCTATGTTCTGAATACTTAGGTGATGAGATCATAAAGCTGTAGGGGAAAACAAACAAACAAAAATAAAACAAAACAAAAATCTTGTAATTTAAAGGTACCACATACCTAAATAAATCTAGGTTCTTGATATTATGTGACATGAAAACATGAAAGATAAATTTCCCATTTATTGAGCCAACCATGCAGGGCCAGTTGTCTGTGATTGAACTTAGAAAACTTAAAGCAGCAGCATTTGAGAAGCTGAGTATCACCGGGACCATGCAGCCAGACTGGCAGGAAAATTATCCTGGTAAATTTGCCTTCATTCGGGATCTGCCCCCTAGGCTGGTAGGCCCTAAAACGCAAACTTTTCATTGACGTTGGGAGGCTGACTCATGCTGACAAAACCCACAATAATTTTAGTTTTATAAGCAGAATGATCATTAATTTATTTATTATGAGAAATTTGCCTGCCACGGAAGTAGTCTATCTACTTAACTAGGACATTCTTTCCTCGCTGGAAAGCTATAAGGAAAGCCAAATTTTAATAAAGAGAGGTAGACATATGATTCAACGTTTAATAGCATTAGGTTTCAAAAATCTATCCTCTCCATCTCCAGGAGAGTGAAATCCGAGATACTGGGGCCTGTCAGGGCAAATATGAGGACATTTTGGTTTTATCTTTCGTGGTCTGTGTTTGAACAAGGATGTTATCTTTGTCTTTTGGCTCCACTTAGCTCAAAACTTTCCCTGTTGAATTTCTGTCCTTCAGATCGATGGCCTCTAGGTGGTGTTCTACAAGCAAATTCGTGGGACAAGGGAATAAAATATTAGACTTTCCATTTGTAATTATTTTCATCATTTTTCTATTTTATGTGTATTTTATAATGTATATAACATTTAATAATAAGATCAAACAGTACATGCTGCAAGTTTTATGTCTATCACTGGTCTAAGAACTTTAAACATATTCGATATTTAGAATGGTCTTGAAAGAAAAATATAAATGAGGCCAAGATTAAGTCACATTAACTTGTCCAGAGTGGAGGGGTTGAAATGTAGGCTTAGGTTGTCTGACTTTAGATTCCATTCTTTTAACACTATACCGTGCCACTTTCTGACGGGAGTCCCTTGGTGTAATTCACAAGTGAATGAATACGCATGCGTTATTTATGGAGCAGTATTTACTGATGGAGCCATACAGGGGAATCCATTTGTTGGCCTCAGCCTGGTCTTTCTGATTTGAAAGTCTTTCACAGGTCTTTGAGTATCTGTGCTCTGATCTGCGTGTTGTGTGCTGCTTTTGTAGTTGAAATGTCTGTGGGTAATCACAGCTACCTGCTTACAGCCCCTCCTGTGTGTGCCTACATTCTGGAAGTGATTTCCTGGCATCACCTTTAATAATTTTAAAATCTCTCCAGCAATGTTTAGTGTCACCAGACTTAATGAGTGTTTCTTTCTTTATAACTAATTCAAAGACCAGTAAGTTCCCCACTTTGTTTTTTTGTGAAAAAAAAAAATTCTCTGCAAGAATATGCAGTATAATACATTCACTCCTTCCTGGGTTGCTGCTTTAGTTTACTCTCATTTATCTACATTAGACAGGTGACCTCATAAGACAAGGAGGCCTCATTTAGGGAGAGAGGTTAGTTTCTTTCATCTGAGCATGGCAGGCACCAAGATGCTTAAACATACGCACCAGACCAAGAGTAATTCAGAAAATAGCATCAAGTGTAAAGAGGAAAAACCTTTTTTGAAGTGAGATTTCTTCCTAAAGGTATTTTTACTGCTGTACTTGGCATCTTGTTAATAAAAATATTTCTTGGGCTATTTTAGTTCTAGTCTTCATACTTGTGTAATGTAGCACTGTGACTTAGGCCATCTGTTTTAACATCTTATGATATACCATTCTTTGCTGTTTTTAGCAGATGAATCTTTCAAACAGCAGTTCATAAAACTTGATCCTTACTTACATATTACATCACCTTTTTCTTTGTTAAAATCTTCTGGATATCCCAGATCTCATCTGACATTTCACTCTTGACCTTGTGCTTGAGATAGAAAGGAGATAAATAGTAAGATAGAGAACATGTAGTTGGGAAAGATTTTGGCTAAATATCAATTCGTCCATTCCAGTTTGACTTTCTGTTTTGTTTTGTTTTAAATCCTGAGCTTAGAATTTTAAAAAGCTTGACGAACATGATATTGAGGAGGCCTCAGAAAAATGTGCTGCTAGTTATAAATAAGGCTATTTATAACCTGCTGATTGATTTGTCCTTTTAACTGTGTTTTTTCCAAACCCTCTGAACCCTCTTAGGCCTACACGGCTTTTGTTGTCACTGCTATGCAATATGACATTGAGGTAATTTGCTTTTGCTCAACTTTTATGCCATTCTTCTCTGTATTATTAACTCAGTGGGCTAGAATGCTAACAACTTTAAATAGCCCATTTGTTGTCATAGTAACTGATATTAAAGCTAAATATAATCTGTCTCTTGGATTTCATTGAAATCATTGCGGTAGTTGCATTCTTTAGTAACTCTAGGAACTGACTATAGGACTTTGTATAAAGTGGCCTTGAAAATTTAGGTTTGCTTGATGAGTTGATTCAGTGGAATCCAGTTTCAGCCCCATTTGTGATTTATTTGGGCTTACTCCAGTCCCATCAAATATATGTTCAGAGAACCCAAGAAGGATGTTTATTTATGTATCACATGGACTATATAAACAAAAATTGTATTTATTCACTGTGAGTATTTTCTGTGCTGTTCAGTTTTTCTCTTTTACTTTCTTTTGTAATGTTTTCTATAATGTTTCTGAACTTTTTAAAATTATACTCTGGGTACTGAGAAAAGTTATATTATAGAAAGCCTTTTGAGAACAATGACTCCTAGATACATCCTATTACCAGCTCTGTGTCTTGTGACTTGTGTGTCCTCTATTTAGGGCCTTAGAAAAGATTCCACTTCCTGCTTAAAGCCTAACTGTACTCTTTCACTTTTCTTATGTCAATCTTTTTTTTTAAAAAAAAAACAAAATATAAGGACTATATTGAGCACACACAATTTGATTACAGTGTTAGGGAATCTCAGAGAGAAAGCTGACTATATAAAAACAAAACAGAACTTAAATTTCCCTCTTTTCACATATTAATTCATCTTGCATTGAAGAATTCACTGCTCTTATCTAGGCTTTGTAATCTTCTCTCTAGGTAGATCAATTTTTCCACCGTTATATTTTGGGCCGTGCTATCCTTTTTTACCCCCTAAATTATCATTTTTCTATTTAATACCATACGAGGCTGAATGAATTTTCTTAACTCCCTTGATCTCTGGAGATGCAGTTATTTTCTGTCTAGGCTCCCCATCCACCCCCAGCTCCAAAATGAAAGAATATTCTCAGCAGCAGCTTATCTGTTGAATATGTATGAAATATCCTAGATGTTAGATCGTCTTATCAGAGTCTCTTATATAACTTGTTGGCAACAGTCATTCCTCTCCCTTCCCCCATAATTTCTTGAACTAGCCCTTTTTCTATTCTGAATATGCAACATTCTGCTCAGTCCCTGTGTTCCTTTCTACTCTCTCAGATTCCACAGTTATCAAAATTCACTTTCTTGTGACATCAACCTTCTGTCTCATCAAGCGCTTATTTTTGAAAGCCACTTTTTTTCTCAAAGTTCCTATTTTATATATAGCCATGCTTTTTAGTAACAACATATAGTAAAGTTTTAAAATTGTAGGAGTGGAATATTAGTTCTGTGGGTTGTTAAATAATGTCACAAGGGAAATGTGTCCTGTGTTCAAATATGATTTAGAAAGACTGTGTTAAACAAGCCAAACAGGTTTCCTCACCAAAGAACATCCCTATGTTCTTTACATGCTGACAATGAATGCTGTGAATTTCCTAAGGAGAAAAGCAAAAACAGCATTTCTCAAACATATCTTTCTTGCAAACATTTAGGCCCCTCATTTATAGGATTGTTTTGATTTTTTTTCCAACAACCTTCAAACAAGGGTATGTGAGTAGAAGTATAGTTTTAAGGGAATCAACCTTAATATCTTCAACCTTCATGTGTATAGTTTCCTAAGATTAATCTGCTTAAAAAAGAGTTGATGAGATTTAAGTTCTCTTTCCTCACCCATTATAATAACTTTTATCCTTTTATACAAGAGAAAAAAAAAAAAACCATGTACTTAGCAACCTTAATCATATTATTGGTGCATTACTCCAGGATTTAAAAAAAAAAATCCAACTCCAGGGCAGCAAACAAATAGAAATTGGTTTTTGGTCTTGGTGTAGAAAACAGTGAATGACATTTAGGTTTGAGTAACAAATTCTTCTGCAACTAACATGGGTTTCAGTTCTTCTTGTTTTCACCAGAATTGAAGAGGGACCTAATACAGTTGGCAGCTGATAAATTATTAGAAATAATTTTTGATAATATAGTATAGCATTATATGATATTCTTCCCATAGCAAGGAAGAATTTCCAGGAATCATTTTATATTCTTATTTATGTGAGCAAGTTTCTCAGTTTTTAATTAGAAAAATGAAAAATATAAATAAGCAGGATACTGAACCCTGTATCACATTTTAATAAAACTGATGATCAAGTACATGAACTAATTGGAATACATGGCCATATCTGTCTTATTAAGAGATGTGTTTCTAATAAATACTTTTCAAATTACATAATATATTTCTATTATTTAAGTCAATTATGCACTAATATAATTTTGGTGATAATTCAAAGAGGAATCTCAATTCAAAAATAGACTCATATCCCTTGGGTAATATGAAAAAGGAATCAGTAAATGATTTTCAAGCATATAAAAGGTTACATTAAGATAAAATCTTGTGGAGAAAAGTGGAATGAAACATTACTCAAGGAGAAAAATAAAAATAAATAAAATTGCTTACTATTAAAGATTATGTTTTGATATTTTTAATAGATTATTAAATTGTATGTTTCATATAAAAGTGATTTTAAAATTGAATGACTGCATTTTCAAATTTGATAGTTAAAATACATCTTTGCAACTAGTTAAATTTGTGAGACTAATTTTAGATGCCAACCAAAAATATGTGAGGGGTGCCTGGTTTCTCAAAAGTCTACTAGAAGATACGTGAACAAAAACTGTTTGAAGACCACAGCTTTACCACTCTGTGGAAGCATTGACCTCTAATACTCCAAGTTCTTTTGGAGCCTAGAATCCCCTTGTCTTTCCCATCTTTCCAGGCCAGGTGGCCTTTTATGGGTAGAGCTCTTGAACTACAAAAAAAGGTTAAGTAGCTAACCAAATTATGGAGTCAGTTTAGATAACTAATAATACCTTTTGGGTTCAATCATTACTATAATTTTATTAAACAACTCTATATGCCAGGCATAATTATAGGCACTAGATAAACTACCAGGGAACAAAATGAGGCAAATTTGTGTCTTCACAGACATTCTAATGAGGGAGTACAGACAATAAACATATATAAGTAAAATATAAAAGTTATGGATGGGGAGATCTGGAAGAGTTGGTCAGGGGTGATTATAAGTTCCAATGAAATATTTAGGGAAAGCCTCCTTAAGAAGCTGATATTTGAGCAAAGACCTA
Source organism: Lepilemur septentrionalis (assembly GCA_963573855.1). Taxonomy (NCBI): domain Eukaryota; kingdom Metazoa; phylum Chordata; class Mammalia; order Primates; family Lepilemuridae; genus Lepilemur; species Lepilemur septentrionalis. The sequence goes on from CAUYMX010051759.1 coordinate 8,598, forward strand.
GAGGAGGTAAGGGAAGTAAGCCATATAAATATCTGAGGCAAAACATATGTGGAATAGGAAAGAGCAAGGAAAAGGTCCCTAGGGTGAGATCACACCAAGTATTACCAAGGAAAGCATCAGTGGGAATGGACTGGAGTGAACTATGAGAGTGTAGAGATAAGACCTGAGAGAACAGGCGGCAGAAACACAGGGCCATGTTGTCTGTTGAAAGGACATTGGTTTTTATTCTAAGCTGGGAAGCTGTTTGGAGTGTTTCTAACAGAGAACTACACACACTGAAAGCCATCACTGAGTAATGTTACTCACAACTAAATTTATTTTCAATGCTAGGCTCTCCTGACCTAGAAATATAGGTCCCTACAAATATACTGTCCCTACAAATATACTTTCCTCTCCTCATTTCTCCTACATTTTTCTATGTGTCCCCCTTCCTTCTTTTCTCATTTTCCCTTTTTTTTTAACTTTTTGTTTTTTTGGCTCTATTTGTAACTAAATAACAATTTTTATGATTTGTTGCATTTAATAAGATTTTGTCCATTTCCTCCCAAATTAAAAAGCCAACCCAATATAATAGAGAAAGAATATGTTCTACTTAAAATCACAACTACATAGGATCATTTTTTCCTCTAATGGAGTATCAGAATTTCCTTCCAAAGAAATTACTTTTTGTTTAGTGTGGTATCTTCTTTAAGTGTGTAGTGTACGTACTTAAGTGTATAGTGTGGTTGGAAAGAAGGAAGCAAATTGACAAACTGTTCTACTGGAGAAATGCATGGAAATTTAGAAGAAAGGAGGACCATACGAAGGAGGAGAGACAGGGAGTGAGACAGAAGAGAGAAAGTATCATTGGAGGGGAGGATACTGTTGCCAAGTGACAGCTACTGATAAAATCCTGATTGGAGTGGAGGGAAAGTGGCTGAATGAGTTTTAGGGAAATGAGTATTTAATATTTTATTTTATAGTTGTTTATTTGGTAATTACATGATGTAATCATAGGCCATACTCCCAACTGTCCTGAAATTCAGTAGTCCCCTACAGTCCTTACACATGCTCCATGTTAATCATCTCTTGGCAACATTAAATTAAAGGGATTACATTTTAGGTTATTGTGGGTATGAAGAAGAAAATAGCCACAAGAGTGAGATATAAATGATATCAGGATTTCAGAAAAATCATGGAAATTTAAATTAAAAAAGAAAAACACTAAAATAACCCAACCCTTGAGGAATTTGTAGGAATCTGGAGGTGGGCATCAAGCTTCTCACTAAATGTAGACAGTGGGGTTGTGGGTGGGAAGAGGCAGGAAAGGAGTTGACTTAAGTTTTTGTAAAAATCTCAAAAGATGGGATGATCTCAGTTGGTGTCTGGGCTATACGAATATGCCCAATATTTGTTTCTAATAACTGTATTCTACAATTGCATTTACCAAACAAGCACAACTAACAGGGATATAGTGCTTAGACACGAGAACACAGTCTTGGAAGCCCATTTGTGTTAGAAATACATTGGGTGAGACCAATGAATATAAGAATAAGAGGTGGTATGATTCACAGATGATGAACAACAACAGCAAACCGATGCAGCTATTAAGCCAACTTGCCATTTTTAAGTATCAAGGCAAAGACGAAAAATCCAAATTCAATGAAATCTCCTCCTATGGAAATCAGGAAAGCCAAAAAGAAAGTGATGATGAAAAAGAGAAGGAAGAGGGTAGCACTTGGGAAAATTTCCTGTAAAAAATATAGCTGCAAATACATTTTGAAAAGTTTCTGTAGATGTAGCATAGACCTGATGGACAAAGCTAAGTGTTAAAAACCTGGACCTAGACACATATATACATACAATGAACACAACAGTATCTCTTTTGAAAGCACTTGTTGGATCCCACTACCTGTAAGATGCATGATTAGCTTTGTCCGCCACTCTTTCTTTATGTCCCCTGACTCCCTGGAAAGTGGTCTGTGTTCTACTCAAATCCAGGCTCTTCCTCTACATACTGTTCTCTTTCATGCTACTATGTTTAGCTCAGGATTTGGAATATCCTGCTCTTCTTTGTCAATTTATAATTTCTTTACTATCTTAGGTATTTCAACCTTTTAGAATTTTGGGGTATTTTAATACTTTGGAAACATAAATAGTTTTAATAATTGGGGGAACACAATGTTTGAGTTAGACCTTTTCCCCACCGCTTACCAGCTGAAGTCCTACAGCAAGTTGCTCAGTCTCTGTCAATCCCTCAGTCTGTCTAACTACCCAACCTCACAAATTCAATTTTACCTTTTTTATTGTGTTAAGATGATTGAGTTAGATAATCTCCTTGAGAACCAACCAGTGCAGTTCTCAGAAAATAATAACTAACAAATATTAGTTTTCATAAATTTATTTAAAGTCAAATAGACATTCCTCCAAAGATATACAAATGGCCCCAAAACATATAAAAGATGTTCCACATCACTTATCATTACAGAAATGCAAATCAAAACCACAATGAGATAGCACTTCACATCTGTTAGGATGGCTACTGATTAAAACAACAGAAAATAACAAGAACTAGCATGGATGTGGGGAAATTAGG
>CAUYMX010051760.1:0-22669 GCA_963573855.1 Lepilemur septentrionalis
CCAACATCCTCTTCTAGGATTCTTAAGGTTTCCTTTCTTAGGTTTAGGTCTGTTAACCATCTTGAGTGTATTTTTGTGAGAGGTGAGAGGTAGGGATCCAGTTTCATTTTTCTGCATGTAGCTATCCAGTTTTCCCAGCACCATTTATTCCAAAGAGATTCTTTTCCCCAATGTATATTTTTGTCTGGTTTATCAAAGATTAGGTTACCATTTGCAGATGGTTTCATCTCTGGATTATCAGTCCTGTTCCAAAGATCAATGCTTCTGGTCTTGTGCCAATAAAAGACTGATTTGATTATAATTGCTTTATAGTACAGCTTGAAGGCTTGAAGACTGATACCTCCCTGTTTGTTCTTTTTGCTTAAGATGGCTTTGGCTATACGAGGTCTTTTCTGGTTCCATACAAATTGAAGAATTATTTTTTCTAGATCTGTAAAGAATGTTTATTTATTGATTTTTCTGTATGGATGATCTATCCAATGCTGGAAGTGGAGTGTTGCCATCTCCAACAATTATTTTATTAGGGTCTGTCTCTCTCTTTAGGTCTAATAATATTTGCTTTATATATCTGAATGCTCCAGTGTCGGGTGCATATATATTTAGAATTGTTATATCCTCTTACTGAATTGACACTTTTATCATTATATAATGACTTCTTTTTCTATTTTTACAGTTTTCGTTTTGAAATCTATTTTATCTCATAGAAGTATAGCTACTCCTGCTCTCTTTTGGTTTCCATTTGCATGAAATATTTTTTACATCCCTGTATTTTCAGTCTATTTGTGTCTTTATAGGTGAAGTGGGTTTCTTACAGGCAACATGTTGTTGGCTCTTGTTTTTATACCCATTCAGCCACTCTATGTCTTTTGATTGGAGAGTTCAGTCCATTAATATGCAATGTTATTATTGATAGGTAAGGGCTTACTGCTGCCATGTTGTTATTTGATTTCTGGTTGTTTTTGCAGTCCTTTCTTTCTTTTTCCCTTCCTTCCAGTCTTCCTTTCTTAAAAGTGATTTTCTCTGGTAGTGTTTTTTAATTTCTTGTTTTTTTATTTTTTTGTGAATCTGTTGTAGGTTTCTTTGGTCAATGCCCCTTTTAAAATTTTATTTAGTTTTCTTTTATTTCAAGACATTATGGGGGTACAAATGTTTTTGGTTCCATGGATCACTTTTGTAATGGTTGAGTCAGAGCTATAAGTTTGCCCATCACCGAGATAGTGTTCTTTGTACCCATTAGGCAGGTTTTTGCCTATACCCTCCTCCTTCCTCCCCACTGCTTGATTTCCACAGAGTTTTACTTCCCTCTGTGCACATGTGTGCTCATCGGTTAGTTCCAATTTAATAACATGTGGTGGTTGTTTCTCCATTCTTTAGATATTTCGCCTAGGACAATGGTCTCTGGTTCCATCCAAATTGTTGCAAAAGGCATTACTTCATTCTTTTTTTATGGAGGAATAGAATTCATTGGTATACATATACCACATTTTGTTAATCCACTCATGAATTTATGGGCACTGGGTTGATTCCACATCTTTGCAATTGTGATTTGTGTTGCAATAAACATTTGAGTACATTTGAGTCATATTTGATAAAATGACTTCTTTTCCTTTGGGTTTTACCCAGCAGTGGGATTGCTAGATCAAATAGTAGGTCTACTTTTAGTTCTTTGAGGAACTTGCCATTTTTCCATAGAGGTTATACAAATTTGCAATCCCACCAAGAGGGTATAAATGTTCTTTCTCTCTGCATCCAAGCCAGCATCTGTTGTTATTGGCCTTTTTAATAAAAGCTATTCTAACTGGGGTAGTTTTAATTTGTGTAATATGGTTTCAATTTGCATTTCCTTGATGATTAGTGACATCGAGTATTTTTTTCATATGTTTATTGGCCATTTGTCTATCTTCTTTTGAAAAGCTTCTATTCATGTCTTTTGGTCACTTTTTAATGGGTTTGTTTGTTCTTTTTTCGCTGATTTGCTTGAGTTCTTTGTAGATTCTAGTTATTAGCCCCTTTAACGGATTTATAGTTTGCAAATGCTTTCTCCCATTCTGTAGGCTGTTTACTCCATTGATTATTTCCCTTGCTGCACAGAAGCTTTTTAATTTAATCAAGTCCCATTTATTTATTTTGTTGTTGCTGTGATTCCCACTGGGGTGTTAGTCTTAAATTTTTTGCATAGGCTGATATCTAGAAGAGTTTATCCTACATTTTCTACTAAAATTCTTATGGTTTCATGTCTTATATTTAAGTCTTTTATCCATCTTGAATTTTATTTTTGTGAGTGGTGAGAAATATGAATCCTGTTTTGTTCTTTTCCATGTGACTATCCAATTCTCCCAGTGCCATTTACTGAATAGGGCTTTCCCCCCAGTGTATATTATTGTCTGCCTTGTCAAAGGTCAGTTGGCTGTATGTATATAGTTTTGTGTCTGGGTCCTCTGTTCTGTTCCGTTGGTCTGTGTCTCCATTTTTGTGCTAATACAATGCTGTTTTGGTTATTATAGACTTATAGTATAGTTTGAAGTCTGGTAATGTGATGCCTCCAGATTTGTTTCTTTTGCTTAAGATTGCTTTGGCTATTTAGTCTCTTTTCTGATTTCAAACAAAGTGTAGAATTAATTTTTCTAGATTTGTGAAATATGACATTGGTATTTTTATGAGGATTGCATTGAATCTGTAAATCACTTTCGGTAGTATGGGAATTTTAACAATGCTGATTCTACCTATCCGTAAGCATGATATGTTTTTCCATTTGTGTCATCTGCTATTTCTTTCCTCAGTGTTTTATAGTTCTCTTCGTAGAGACCTTTCACCTCCTTGGTTAAGTATATTCCTAGGTATTTATTTTCTTTGTAGCTATTGGGAGTGGTATTTAGTCTTTGATTTGACTCTCAGCTAGACTCTTATTGGTGTATAGAAATGCTAGTGATTTGTGTACATTGATTTTCTAACCTATGACATTGCTGAATTTATTTATTAATTCCAGGGGTCTCTTGGTGGAGTCTTGGGGTTTTCTAGATATGAAATAATATTTTCAGCTAAAAGGGATAGCTTGACCTCCTTTTCCCCAATTTTGATACCCTTTATTTCTTTCTCTTGCCTGATTGCTCTGGCTAGGACTTATAGCACTGTGTTAAATAGAAGTGGTGATAGAGGGCACCCTTGTCTTGTTCCAGTTCTTAGTGGGAATGCTTTCAACTTCAGTATTATCTACCTTCAGTATTATGTTGGCTGTGGCTTTGTCATATATGGCTTTTTGAGATATATTCCTTCTATGTCTAGTTTGTTCAGGGATTTTATCATGAATGTGTACTGAATTTTATTGAATGGTTTTCTGCATCTAGTGAGATGATCATATGGTCCTTGTTTTTGCTTCTGTTTATGTGGTGAATCATACAATGTATATTCAAGTTTTGGATTTCTTCCTGGTTCAATCTTGGTGGGAATTTATCCATTTATTATAGGTTTTCCCATTTATTGGCATATAGTTGCTCTAATAATCCTTTGAATTTCTGGAATATCAATTGTAATGTCATTTACTTAATTATTGTTTAACTAATCCAGCTAATTAATTGAGCTAATAAAATTTGTGTTAATGATAAAAATAAAATTATTTTGACTGTTCTTTTACATGTTAGCCATAAAGAATTATTAATGTTTCTTTTTATCTCCCTTCTATATGTAATCATCCCTCATTATCCATTGAGGATTGGTTCCACGACCCCCCAGAGATACCAAACTCCATTTATTCTCAAATTCTTTATGTAAAATGGTATAATATGTACAGTTGGCCTTTCATATACCTGGAGACTGATTGTACTCATTTGTGGCGAAAGAGTCCAATGTTTGATCCACCAAGTCCAGGTGGTGTTCACATCTAGAACATCTTACAACTTTGTTTTAGAGTTGACTCTACTACAGGGAACAATAGTATGTCATTCAGGTGCATCTCTAAGTTCCTATTGTCTCATTCTATCAGCTTTCTCCTCCCTCCCTCTTTTGGGCTATAGCCCATATGTCCCTCACACTTGAAAGTAAATCTTGCCTCCAAGTAACAGATTTTCATGATGTTAACTCTTTGGTAGGAAATGTCCTGAACAAGTAGTTTTTGTTTGGGGTGGAAGGGAAAGATAAGGAGTGTCTATACCTGAAAAGGAATTTTCCTAGTATTGATTAAACAAATGCAATGCTTCTATTCCATTTAAATTTCCTTTTCATGGGAAGTAAAATTATGAAATCAATTAGAAAGAAAGTGCAGTAAATACTTAATTTATCCAGTGTAGTAAATTTGAGTGCATGATCACTTAAATTTAAATTGTCAGAAGGGTAACAAAGATTCCCATTCCACCTGAAACAGTAATACTTTCACGTCTGGCCAGTCCTTCTTGTGTTAGCAAAGGAGGTGAATAGACCTGCATGTTTCTTTTTGACAATATATAAACTAGTAGCAATTTCTGAGAGCAAATAATTCAGTTCTTTTTTTGTCCATGTATGATTGAACAAATATGCAAGTAAGACACTAGACATGTCAAAAGAAGTTTATTAGAAAAAGCAATGTCAATTGTTTTTCCATTCTGGAAAACAAAATGTGCCTGAAAACGTTAGAACCACTCATCCATTTACACTATAATCCAAAGAATCTTTGAAAAGGTCAGACATTTAGTGCATTCAAATAAACAATTAACTCTCAGAAGAGTAGCCAAAAATTTTAATTTAGACAAAGGTATATAGGCATTCTGAAGAAAGAAAATCAGAAATGAGGCAAGTTCTGAAAAGCTCCTCATGTACTTTGTACTGAAGAACAGGCAGAGATGCATTCCCATTAGGCATTATGGGTTACCCACCTCCCTGAGCCAAGATGTGGGAACATGATCTATTGAAACATAGAAATCAATGGTAAAGCATGTCATATCTAGAATGATGTGGAAAGAAACTATCAACATTGGAGTGGAACACACCACTATCCCTGGCCTGAGAAAAAAGATTACACCAAAAAATTGCCTCTGAGTACAATATAGACTTGTTTCTTTGATATACATGGCTTTGCTCATAAAAATTCAACCCATGAGGTTAACCTGTCCATCAGGCTTATCATATAGAAATCCTGCTGTGTCTGAGTGCTTCTGTCTGTGTGACGGCTTGCACACACCACAGAGTGTGGGCTCACTCGCTGCGCCCTTTCTGAGAACATCACAGAGTGACAATGATGCAATGTAACTTCATCAGCTGCTCTGTGCTCCCAACCTCAGACTGACTTTAAATAAGCCCATCCTCAAAGGACATAGACTTGTTGCTCTGAGAATGTGCGGTTGGCTCTGAAAGTAAACCTCATAGAGCAGTTCCAAAACAATTTTTGAGCAATTGCAGTATCATTAGAATAAGTTTCTTTTCTCCCAGAGTGGTTCTTTTGAAGGAGCCAATACTCATTTGGGGGCGGGGGGCATTTCTGATATATTTGCTGAAAGAATATCCTGAAAAATCTTATTCAAATGCACTCATAAAAATTAAGTGAATATACAAATCACCCAGGCTTAAATATGGGTTGAGTGAGGTGAAACTGCCTTTATTTTACTTAGCATCTGCATTTCTGACTTTTATGAAGTATTTCTTGTGTTGCCTGTTACTTTTTCATCTGAATTCCTTGGTCATGCTCCACTCATCATTTGAACGACAAATGTAGCAGTCATATAATGGGTTTTAAAAGACTGTTATTATGCTGTCTTTGAACTCCAGCCACATATGCCTTTCCTATGGTTATTATTTCTTTTCTGTATAATTTGGAAATGCTTCAGATATGAGCTTTTTTTTCTAAGAGCATAGTGTTTTCTCAGCTCTCATTTTATCTGAACTCTGTGGCAATGTCAAGAACTTTTCCCCAGTTCCTCTTTCTCCCTCATTCCCCACATCAGCAAGCTCTGCTGTGTCTACATCCCAAATATCTCCCCCAGATCCATTGCTCCTCACCTCCATTGCCACCACCTTTGTCCAAACCATTATCATCTTCTGACTGGCATGGATTCATGCCATAGCCCCTTCAGTGCTCTTCCTGCTTCCCTTTGCCTCCTACAAACTCTCTCCACGTGAGCAACCTGTTGCATGATGCTCTTGAAACAAACTCAGGTTATGACACCCTCCTGCATAAAACCCTCCAGTGTCTTCTCATTGCACTTGGAAATAAACCTGCCCGCTCAGGACTCTGTTCTCTGATTCTCCCTTCAATCCCATCTGAAGTCATTCTCCATTGAGTTGCTCACAGTGACATCAACTGTCAGAATGCATCATTAATGCATTCTTCACCTGTCTCTGGGTTGGCCTGGTTTGCTCTGGCTGGAATCCTCTTCCCACTGAAGTCCTCATGGCCAGCTCCTTCTTGTCCTTCAGACACCAGCTCGAATATCATCTCTTTAGAGAGCTCATTCCTGGCCATTTAATCTAAATTAGCCAGCTACTTAATTTATCTTACCACCAGATTTGAATTCTCTTTAATAGTGATCATGCTCTGATGTTATTCTGCATGCATGGATTTTTTTGTTGATTACAAATATAAGGTCCATGGGAGTAGAAATATGACACTTTTACCTCTGACTCTTAACTGACTAGATTGGTGCTGGCCCATGGTAGATATTCAATAAATATCTGTTGAATAAATGAATGAGTATCAAAGATGAATTCATCCTTGAAATTCGTGCAATATTTTCATCTCTAATCTCTGTGATCATTTACTTTGCTGGTCTTATTCCAGTCCTATTCAGTATCAGTGGCCTCTCTTACCCTCAATCCTGGGACCTTTGTCCATTTCTTTATATGATACACTCTTTTGGAATGGTTGAAAGCATGAGGTATAAGTCAGACTGCTTAGATTTAAAATTTGTCTACTTCTCTGTGTGACTTTGGGAAAGCAAATTAATACTTTTTATTTTACAATCTATAGAGCAAGATACCAGTAGTACTCATTTCCATTGTTATATGACATAATAGTTATGAAATGTTTTGAATTGTACCTGACATGTAGTAAGAAAAATAGTGTATGCTACCTATGCATTTTTTACCTTCAGTATTTCTGATAGTAATTCTCTATAATCTGTTTCTGCAGTATATATTATGGATTCTAGGATATTTATTATTGATAATACCACCATCAACTGGAAGCGTAGCAGATCTGGTAAACTAGAGATTTGGGTTAGCATTAATTAGCTGGCAGATCTGGGGAAAGTCACTTTATCTTTCTGGGATTAGGCTTTCCTCTATAAAAATGAGTGTGGTAAAATCACATTCATTGTAAAATTATAAGTATGTTATAAAACATAAAAAATGTTTAAAAAATTAGCAGAAAAACTAGTTTTTAAATTTACACTAAGTTCCTTTTTTTTAAATTTCAAAGCATTAAGGGGATACAAATGTTTTGTTACATGGATAGTTTTTATAATGCTTAAGTCAAGGCTATTAGTATGCCCATCACATGAATAGTGTTCATTGTACCTATTAGGTAGGTTTTTACCCCTCTCCTTCCCTCCCTCTTGATTTCCAATGACTTTTACTTCTCTTTGTGCCCATGTGTGCCCATTGATTAGTTCCAAATTATTGGAGAGTACATGTGATGTTTGTTTTTCCATTCCTGAGATACCTCACTTAGGATAATGGTCCAATTCCATTGAAATTGTTGCAAAAGACATTAATTTATTCCTTTTTATGGCTGAGTAGTAGTCCATGGTATGTATCCCATTTTGTTAATCCACTCATGAATTGATGGGCACTCAGGTTGATTCCATATCTTTGCAATTGTGAATTGTGCTGCAATAAACATTTGAGTGCAGGTGTCTTTTTATATTATAAAATGACTTCTTTTCCTTTTGGTAGATACCCAGTTAGTGGGATTGCGGGGTCAAATGGTAAGTCTATATTTATTTCTTGGAGAAACCTCCATACTGTTTTCCATAGAAGTACTGATTTGCAGTTTCGTCAACAGTGCATTCCTTTCTCCCTGCATCCATGCCAGAATCTTTTGTTTTTTGACTTTTTAATAAAATTCTAGAAAAAATGTAGGAAAAACTCTTCTAGACATTGGCCTTGGCAAAGAATTTATGACTAAGATCCCAAAGGCAATTATAGCAACAACAAAAAAATAAGTAAATGGGACTTGATTAAATTAAAAAGCTTCTGCACAGCAAGGGAAATATTCAACAGAGCAAATAGACAACCTACAGAAAGGGAGAAAGTATTAGCAAACTATATATCTGATAAATGGCTAATATTCAAAATCTAAAAAGAACTCAAACAAATCAGTGAGAAAACAAACAATCTCATTAAAAAGTGGGCAAAGGATATGAACAGAAGTTTTTCAAAAGAAAATAGACAAATGGCCACCAAACATATAAATTCCATTTTTAACAACATCTAAATTAGAGATTCACTAGTTGCAACAGTGTGGCACTGTGAGGGTCTAGTCTCTCCTTTCCCCTCCTTCCCTTTTACTTCATGGCAGCCCTGAGCAAAACCCCAAGAGTTGTGTTTTTTGTTTATTTTGTGAACAATTCTGATGAATATTGCTTTCGTATTTTATTTTAATCACTAGTCAAGAAAATTTATCTTTTAATTCATTTCTATTGTTTAGAAACTGCTACCTAAACTTCTATAGTCCATAGCTGTAGGCTTCATAGCTAGTACAAATCTCTATTCTGTACACGTGTGAAGTTGATTTTTAACGATGGTCGCTCAGTTTTCATTGACTGACTTTTTTTTGTTCCTCTTGGTTGGAATATCTGATGATAATGGCATTTCCAAAGAGTGTAGCTTCCAGTAACTGCTCTTACAATGGAGAGATGTTTTGTGTGTTTTACGTGGTACACAATTATTAAAATAAATGTATGAGAATATTTGCTTTATCATATTCTGTGAATATCTATACTATCTATGCCCTGTAAAAAATTATGAAAATACATTTCTATGCATATTGTCTTTATGTGAAACAAATGTGTGTTCATGATTCTGGAATGTGTTCCTGTTCAGTGCTTTTCTAAGTGCCCATATTAAAAGTTTCATGCAAAGAAACTCGTCCTTTCTGGTCTGGAAAAGTCCTTGGATTGGCAATTTTTTATCTATTTGGGACAGACACCCATTGAAAATTCTGTAAAGTAATCTTAAAGTGACTCTTCTAGAGCAATAAATCCTTTTATTTTTAACATAAAAAAATCACTCCCCAAGTTATCTGATTTGTTGGGTTGAGGTTTTATGTATTCGGTTTTCTCAAAGCAGGTATATATGAATATTAAGTATTACTTATCTCCCTCTTTTGCTTCTGACCTTAATTCTTTTCTTATGATCGGTAGAAACTGTGACTAATATGTTGCCATCCCTGTACTGTTATTTTTAATGTAGTTCTGAATTCTAATTATATTTTCCTTTGAAAGTTTTTACCCTCCAGTTCTATGTAGTTTTTAACTTTCTTTCTTGTGGATAGGCAAAAGTAGAAGGTAAACATTTCAGCTAGATTTCATGCTGTCAGTTTCTCTTGACTTTTTTTTTTTTTTGGCCTATAAATGTTCCATATAAACACCTAATTTTTCCTTATTATTAAAGGTATAAACATTCCAGAAAACTGTGTTCTGGGATGATGGATCCTGGAATCCCTAGTTGGTCCTGCATGACCTCCACCCCTCTAGCGCAGGCACGACACTCGCAGTCTCACAGCCGCCTCTGCCCTACACCATCAGGGTGGCCCCGTCACACCTTTCCCCCTGTGTAAGTCAGTGGCCCTTGGTGTCACCTGAACTCCAAACCAGGCAGGATTCTATCACAGTTCCTACACACTGCTCTCTGTTGTGAGCACTTACTCTCTCCCTTTTCTGATATTTTACGTAGTATAAATTTACTCTCTGTGGTACTGTATATTTTACTAATCTGTCTCTTCCTCTATCCCTCTTCCCTCCATTGGAAAGTAAGCTCCATGCAGACAGATACATTGTCTGTTTTGTTCACTACTCTTTCTAGTTAACAGAGTAACAACAAACACATAGCCAGAACTTAATATTTGTTGAAAGAATGAAGTGATGAATAAATAAATCCCTAGTTGTCTATTGCTTTCCTTTGTAAGTCTCCCTTTCCCTTGATCTCTCTAGGCAAGGCTTTAAGGAGAGGTTGCATATTAGTTAAGGTCATGTTAGCTGATACAACAAATAAACCCCCTAATTTCAGTAACTTGGCACAATAATTTATTTCTGAAAGAATTCCTTGAGAACTCTAAAATAAGTGTTCCTGGTCACCTGATACTCTCCTCCAAACAGTGATTTGGCAGCACAAGCCCCTTCTGTCCTTGGCTCTGCCCTGCTTAACAAGGCTTCCTAGGTAACCATGCTCATCTGCATCAAGCCAGCGGAGGGAGGAAACCATGCATCATGGCATGTGGCATACATGTCTTCTGCTTACATGCCGTCAGCCAGTGCCCAGTGTTAGCTGGTGACAGCCCTTCTTCACAGGATGCTGAGAGATGTAAGCCTTCCACTGGCCCCAGAAGAGGAAATAGGTTTGGTAATTAGCTAGCCAATCTCTGTCACAACTGGGCATACCCCTCTTGTTGAGCTTTGAGAATTAAAACCTGTCTAAATCATCACAGTGTTATTCCAATGAGAGTCCACTCCAAAGAGCTTAGTGGAAGGAATGCCAAGGGGCCAACCTTATTAATGCACCTGAACAAACTCCTGATCATGACAGTGTAGGTTACTCTCCTCCCCTTTCCTCCTCTCCTTCTTTTACCTATTTTTGGTAAACAATGTCTAATTCCAGGATGTCACTATCTCAGAATCCAAACGGCAAAATTTTCTTGCCTCTCCTATGTCCAACACCTGAATCCATTTTAATTTTTCTAATTTCACTTAATATGTGGCTAAGTGGTGCCAAGCACTTAATTTTGAATTTGGAAGGCAAGGAGATGCTGTACTAAATTAAACTCTGGTGTTCGCATGGAGTGAATTTAGCTCAATAACAAACAGCAACCAGATTTGGGAATAGAGGCTGGAATTTTAAGTTGTCACCCAATATCATGCCCAAACGAAGTCTAGATAATTACTACTTATTTCAAAACACTAAGTGGGTAGGCCAGATGTTGCACACAGGAGGAAGTATTTTTAAATGATAGCTTTTCAATGAATATTAAACTATGGGAGAGTAAAATGTTATAAGACTATTCAAACAAATAGTAAAATCATATTTTTTAGGCATGTTAACCAGTGAAAACAGAGGAAAGACCTTAAATGAGAAAAGTCACAAATGGACTTTTATTAGTTAACATTTTCAGTGACCTAAAAACAACAATCGCCATAAATGGCACTGGATGGTCCCCAAAAAGACCAGGCTCTCTTGGAGCAGGGTATTTGTAATTCATAGAGACACCTCATTGAGCTTTAATTTTACATGAAAAGAACACCAGAGCTAACTTTGTCTTTTCATTAGGGATACAGGGTGGTGCCAGAATGCGAGAGACATGAGTGCAGATGTGGACGACTTTGATGTTGCTTCACACATTTTGGAGGGTTCACACATGACATCTCTCCCTTATTTGAGAATGTGGCAACTGGAGTTAACCAATCCTTATGATTTACCTTTCGAATGTGTTATGCAACAACATTTATAGACCCTGAGGATCCAGAGATGAGTAAGATAAGGTCTCCCCTGCAGAAGCTTGTTGCCCGATGGGAGGCATACACGTTAACGAGCAGTTGTAACATAAGACAGAGGTCCAGAGGTGCCTGACTGGGGCCTCACAGGAAGACCATCCCTCCTGGTCTCCTGGAAGGCAGGGACACAGGCATTCTTATCTTTGGACCCCTGATGCCAAGGACAGGGCATCAGGAAAAAGATATGTTGCCTTTCCTAAGGGTGTGAAGCATTGCTTTTATTTTTCCAGATAATCTGAAATAAAAGGGACTATTGAAAAGGGGTGGTAATAATGAGAGCAGAAGCAGTCATGCCTATATTTGCCAGCATTGGTTAGTATCTGCAGGCCAAAATAGGGCTTCTCAAGTGTAGGACTATTGACATTTTTGGGCTGGAGAATTTTTTGTAGTGAGGAGCTATCCTGCACATTATAGGATGCTTAGCAGCATCCCTGGCTTCTATTCACTAGATACCAATAGCAGCTCCCCTGCCCCTAGTTGTGACAAGAAACATGTCTCCAAATACTGCCAAATGTCCTTTGGAGGACAAAATCATCTCTGTTTGAGAACCACTTGACTAGAAGATATCTCTTCTCTCCAGGCTCTGCCCCCCACTTTCTGCATATTGATTATATTTACTTGCTGTCAGCTACTTTTATTTTACAGCTTCATCTTAAATATTTAAGTTTTCTCACAGTAAATATCATCTCAAATAACACACAACATAGAGGCAGGGACCGTATTTGCTGTGTGCATGTGTGTTTGAGATGTGTCATTTTATTTAACTACTATACTCATGATGCCTCACACTTTCTGTGGAGATCACGATAAGAATTTGGTAATGCATGAATGAAGGTGTAAGTTGCCAAAATAGTTGCATGTTCTTTCCTACCCTGTATCTACACACTTGCAATGTGTGACTTCACCTGCATCCCATAAAGAGATGGTCTATTTTCCCACCCCTTGGACCTGGCCTAGCCTTATGACGTACTTTGACTAATGAAGTAGTAGTAAATGGGATATAAGAAGAGACTTAAGAATTTCCCTCACATTGGGACTTGTTCTTTTGCTTCTTAGAACTCCTGGGGCTAGCCTCCTGGAGGATGAGAGACCACATGGAGAAAGGTCTCATCATTCTCAAATGTCCCAGCTGAGACTATTGTAGACCAGCCAGCTGACTTTTAATGCATGAGTGAGTCCAGCTAAAATTAGCTAAGCCCAATCTAGACTAGAAGAACCACCTAGCTGAGCCCAGCTCAATTTTCCAATATGCAGAAACATGAGCTAAGGAAATTGTTGTTGTTTTAAAGCACTAATTTTTGATATTGTTTCTTATATATCTAAAGCTAATTAATGAATACCTCTTCTTCATTCATTGGAGCTTAGGGCATTTTTGTAGAGAATGAGTAAGAGTGATGTATTAGTTCGCTAGGGATGCTGTGACATTGTACCACAAACTGAGGGGTTTAGTAAAAGAAATTTTCCCACAGTTCTGGAGGCTAGAAGTCTGAAATCAAGCTGTTGGCAGGGTTGGTTCCTTCTGAGACTATGAAGGAGGAATCTATTTCAGGCCACTCTCATTGACTTGTAGATGACTGTCTTCATCTTCATGTGGTGTTATCTCTGTATTTGTCTCTGTGTCTAAATTTCCCCTTTTTATAAAGACAGTAGTCATATTGGATTAGAGCTCCCCTTAATGACTTAACTACATGTGCAATGATCTTATTTCCAAATAAGTTTAAGTTTCCAAATTAAATTTTATTGACATTTGTGCTAAAAATAGAGGGCCTCTAGAAATGTTTGAATTACAGAAGTGCTATTATTCTATCATAATAATTTTATTATGAAAGAAATAGAATAACATGAAAATTGTAGTGGTAAGTGGTCCAGGAAGGAGGCTAAAAGGAATTTTTCTATTGTAAAGACCTGGGCTCACTCGGTGGGGACAGAGAAAAGTGACATGAGGTGTTTCTGGGGCATTATTACTATAAATATGCTAAGACTGAGCATATTTCAGTGAGCACCTGAAAGTTTTTATTCAGGTCTAGGCATCACCCTTTAACAGAGTGATAGACAAGGTGGGGCACACACAGGTGAGTGTGATCAGGAGGGAGAGCGTCTTGATAACATGTCATACAGCTTAAGCTAAAGACAGGGAAAATGCAGTGAGACTGATAACTGCTTTCAGCAGTTTGAAGGGTTGTCATGTGGGAGAGGAATTAAAACTTGGTCTTGAGTAGTCCAACAGGACTAGGACCAGTGAGTTAAAACTTCCAGCAGACAGCTTTCAGCTCTAATGTATGGGTTGAAATTCTTTAGTCAGAGCAATCCTGAGAGGAAACAGTCAGGGATGTTTCTTCTAGTCCTGAGATTTCAAATTTTGCTGTGTCCAGTGAGAAAAGGAACCACATGTGTCAAGGTCTTTGTGGCTTCAGTGATTACATAAATTATATAACATTTATGTAAGCAAATCAGCTTTCTGTTGCTTGATTGGTGAATGGATTAGAAAGACACAGACTGCAAATTCCCTAAATAGTAATTGTCAGGTAATCAAATGACATCAACATCTTTTTTGAGAATTAATTGAAGCAAAAGGAAACAACCCTACCCTGAATCCACAAGATAGCTAAAAACAGTTTTATGTTTAAAGAGTAACTTTGATCTCCTCTTTCTATTTTGCACCTATAGTTTGTCCCACATAATTAGCTTCTTATCATATGTTGCCTTAATTTCTAGTTATTTCAGTGCTAGAATTGGTAAATTTAGTCTACAATTACATAATGCCCCAACACTTAAGGCTTCTTTCCCTCTAATTGTTCTCTACCTAGTCCTTGTCTTCCTGGTTAGATTTTAAGTTGTTTTTGAACAAGCACCCAAAGACTTCATGCTTTTATTAAAATGGCTTATGAAAGAGCTCTCAAGCTAATTTCCCTGGTTTAATAAGCATCATAAAGAAGACACAACTTGAATATGTTGTTCCTTCATTCCCAAATTATTTCATAAATAGAGGCAAACGATACACATAGATACACGTAGTAACCTAACAAAGTAGTAAAACCATTAGTAATATTTATAAAGGGTCCACTCTCTGTCCAGCAGAGTGCCGGGTACTATGGGGAAGGGGAAGTATCCTGGGATCCACTTATTCTTTAATAGCACAGAATCTAGCTTGGCAGAAAGCACTAAGACACCAGCAACATTAACTTCTCAATGGCTTTGGCAACATGAAGAGAGATGACTGTGGTAGTAGTTGGGGGTGCTTTAAAAACTAAGTCCGCTATGAGGAATGGGAAGAAGATAAATACAGAATGCAGACGAGAGGGAGAGAATTAGGGAATGTGGGGCCATAAGAACAAAAACCTAGTTTTGTGTGTTTAATTATGTCCCTCCAAAAGATATGTTCAAGTCCTAACCCCCATTACCTGTAAGTGTGACCTTATTTGGAAAAAGAGTCTTTGCAGATGTAATCAAGCTAAGATGAGGTCCCACAGGAGTGGCATGGGCCCTGATCCAATGACTGGTGTCCTTATAAGGAGAGGGGAATTTGGACACAGACATGGGGAGAGATTGCCATATGATGAGAGAGGCAGAGATTGGAATAATGCATCAGGAAGCCCAGGAATGCCAAGGATTGCAGTAACTGCCAGAAGCCAGGAAAAGCATGGTACAGATTCTCCCCCAGGCCTTCCAGAAGGGACCAACCCTGCTAACACCTTGATTTCAGACTTCTGTCCTGCAGAACTGGGAGACAATACATTTCTTTTGTTTTAAGCCACCCAGTTTGTGCTACAGGTTGAATATTCCTAATCTGAAAATTCAAAATCCAAAATGCTGCAAAATCTGAACTTTTTGAGTACCAGCATGATGTCACAAAATTCCACACCTGACCTTATATGGTGAGTTGCAGTCAAAACTTTGTTTCATGCACAAAATTACTAAAAATATTACACAAAATTACCTTCAGTTTATGTGTATAAAGTATATATGAAACATAAATACATTTCATGTTTAAACTTGGGTCCCATCACCAAAATATCTCATTACATATATGCAAATATTCCAAAATCTGAAAAAATTTGAAATCCAAAACATTTCTGGTCCTAAACATTTTGGATAAGGTATACTTAACCTGTCCTTTGTCATGGAAGCCCTAGGACACTATGATATCTAGAGATGGGAAAGAAAGGTGGATGTGAGGGCTGAGAGGAGACCTACTTGAATGAAACAGAGGGTGGGTGATGGGGAAGGAAGGAACAAGGCATGAGTTGAATTATATAAGAACCTTCTGGAATTAATAACAACACTAAATGTAGCTAATACTTTTTAATAGCACTTACTATATGCCAAACACTATTATAAATGCTTTACATATATTATCTCATTTAATTCTCACAGCAACCCTAATAGGTAGGGACTAATGTTATCCTCTTTTCACAGATAAGGAAATTGAGGCAAGATGGATAAGTATCCAGATATATGTAGCTAGTAAGTGATGGCATAGGATTAGAACCTAGAATACTTGGTCTCTTGATTTTACCTGCATTTGCAGTGGGCTTAAATGCAAGACTAACATCTTCTTACAGATGTGACACAAATAGTTAAGCCCCTTATTGTCCCTTCTCAACCGTCTTCTGTTATTTAAAATTTTTTTTCTGATTAGAAATGTTTAAAGCATCTTCTTTGGATGGTGTAACAATTTTTTCTATGACTGTCTATAAATCAGAACTATTTTCTCTCACCTTATTACATTTCATTTCCAGAACAATGTCTAATAATGTTAGCTCCTCTCTGTTAGGTCACCCAGTCAACATAATTTTGCTGATTTCGTTACTCTTCTTGTCCAAAGGGTGTGTTAATTGCTTCAGGAGTCACACTTTCCCCAGCATGGTTATAATTAATTGAGAAGACAAAGGCCTGGGTAGCCAAAGCCAAATTACTTCTCGTTGTCCATGGTTATTCCCCCCTATGGGTTTTCCCAGAGTGTTTCTAATTAGAGGAAGATGAGCCAGCATGTCAGATACACCCAGATCTGACTGCCAAAAGTTTCTTTAAGATGACTTAGTTTACTTCAAGTTTTAATTTATAAAACTATTTAATAAAGATTACACATATAATTATACATGGCAATAGTTTTGTCTGCTATCTTATGAATTGGAAAAAATATGAATGTTATGGTTAATTTGGATTAAACATGATAGGGCATAAACTGATATTCCATATATACTTAGCTAATATATAGCAAAAACATACTGTAAAAATGTAATCAGAAGGATAGTTTTCCTAAAGCTGGCAAAACAACTTATTGAATTTAAGGATAATAGAGGAAAAAAAGCACAATGAAAAAGGAGACAATAAGGTATTTGTAAAGGAAAAGAGCAGACCATTATTTATTTAAAATAATTAAGTGGTCTTTAATTTTGAAAGAACTTTTGCCTTTTTAAGTCCCATGCCTTTATTTTTCTCCACTTCTTAGCCCCCTTTGTTAAAGCAGTGAAGCGGTGCCCCTTGAATTGTTTCTCCCACTCTTTGGCATGTCTTTCTGTGGTTAAAAAGGTGTAGTTTATTTTAGTCAAATTTTTTGTCAATAAGAAAAGAATTCCGTTCTCTGGATATTATGATAAATTGGACGATAACACAAAGGTGAGACTCTTTTGAAATGTCTACCTCATTGTGCAGTGTGCAGTGTTGAGGAGCATATATACAAGCATAATTTCTAACAATTTAATCTCGATAGCTCATAGAATGCCAAGACTGGGATGGCAATATCAATAAGTCACTGATACAAAAATTCTCTGTTAGCCGATTGGCTATCTTCTAAGATGAGAGAAAAGCTCTCAAAGGTTTAGCCAAAGATAAATTTTTCATACTAAGTGGAACAGAATAGTTTTAGTTGTCAAACCAGCTGTGGACCTGCCCTGTCAGTTACCCTTGTGAGGAGTGATTTGTAGTAACACTGCAGAGGAACTAAATACATGTTACCATATGGTCAAATTTTCCTGCGTCTATTTCTGGAAATGATAAGCAAAGACAATAGTAACTTATCTTAATAAGCTTCAAATAAGGGGTTTCTAAGTTATCATTTGGCAACTTTTGGATTTATAAGCGAAAATCATCTCTTACTAACCATTCACTTTTAAGGAATACTAGTCCGCATTACTTGCTCATGGTTTAGTTGTGGCTGCCAGTTAACTGTAATAACAGCAAAGATGGACACTTTGACCTGGAGGATATATTCTTATTTTTTAAGAGATAGAAAACACATATCACCTAGATGGAGGGAAATTAATTTTCCCTGAATCATATACTTAATGAACCACCTGAGAAGGGAATTGCAACCAGGACAGTTTGTGTGTGGGGAGAAGGGGCGTAGATGTGGCGTGTGAGGGGAAACATACTGAAAAGAATGAGAGAACCTGGGTTTTATTTTGAACTCTCCCATAAGCTAACTAAAATGTGGGCAAACCATTCTTTCTCACACATTTATTGTCTGTTGTTCAAGTTGCTTTAATTTTTTGGAACTTTAGTTTTCTATATTTATGAATTTACAAGGAAATAAGAGGATTAAACTCTCTTACCTTGGAAGTACCTCTCAGAGCTAAGATTTCTTGACTGTATGAATATCTACTTTACACTTTGACCTATAGAACATTCTATATTTGAATGTGATTTCTTCCAATCATTTTAAATATATTTTAATAAAATATCACGTCCTTTATAAGGTTGGACCTGAAAGATTATTTCTGACTCCAAAGTTTTGAATTTAAGGCTAATCCCAATGCTAAGACATACAAAGGCCGCTGGAGGGCTCAATGACTAAAGCCCTCCCAGATGACACGCTAGGAAAGAGGACACAGGCACCACCTCTAGTTGGAGAATTACTGCACAAACCATATTTTCTACCATTATCAAAATTGTCCATTTCCTGCAACAAACCTTATGGCCCCCTTTACTGCAGAAAGAGGCAGAAGTGTCATTGGGTCTCAGCAAGAACCTTCACCTTCTTAAGTCCTGTGCCTTTTATTCCTCTCCGTTTCTTAGACCCCTTCATTAAAGCGGTCAAGTGGTGCCCCTTGAATTGTTTCTCCCACTCTTTGGCATATCTTTCTTTTTCTGGTTAAAAAAGTGTAGTTTATCGTATTCAAATTTTTTGTCAATAAGAGAAGATTTTCCTTCTCTATGGCTAGGAATATTATATCCATGTTGACTTGACTTGGACTCATTCTCATGATTGAAGAGCTCTCTGGGTATACAGCCTATTTGCTACAGTATTAAGAGCTCTATGGAGCCTGAAACTCATGAACAACATTCCTAAGTTATTTTAAAAGGTAGCTCCTGATTTAGAGTAATCTCATAAATGGAATTTTCCTCTTCTAACTCCTAGTCACCAGAGAAAAGTGATTCTGACTATAAGATGCATTCCATACCCATCTATGATTTCCTTAATGTCAGAACCCACTGAGAACTACCCAGACATTAGAATCACAGACACCCAATGTGAAATGGTCAGTGCTCTTGGGATCCAAATTGGAACTGACTTTTCTCCCCAAAGAATTTATTTCCTATATTATGGTATTCACAGTTGGTCGATGTGTTTGTTTAAAATGTTCGCCTTAAAAGTTATCACTATGTCTATTTCATATATTGAAGTTTTCCATTTTTCCTCTTAAGAAAAAACAAGACTAGGTTTATGTAATTGAGTTACATTTATCTTTTAGTTTTTTAAATAGTTTTTTAATAGCTTGATCCTGTAAGCTAAATATGAAAGACATATAATGATGAGAGGATGCTATAAAAGTTATTTTCCCACTGATGCTATTATCACTTCTTTTCTCTTATTGTTGCAGTAAGTCACTGCGTATTCAGTTATGCTTAATTATGTCTCAGGGCAGGCTCCCATGGGCATTCTGCTTTTTCCCCCTCCTTGTTTAAACTCTTTGGATTATATTCTCCCTTCTTTAAACCAAACTGCTCTAAAGTAGAAAGAAACATCGTGGTATCATCACAAAAGAGGATTCAACTTACCACTTACCTGGCAAATGCTATTTTAAAACGTTTTCTTATCCTTTGGACTTTGATTTATCCTCCTTTTCACCTTCAAAGTTTCTGTGTCTTTTTCCTCATCTGCTTCTGTGTCAGCACAGCGCTGTCACTAGAATCTGTATCATCATTCTTTTTCCCAACCCATGTGTCTGGGTCTGACCTCTGCCTCCCTCATGTCTTGGTCTTTGTTAAGCACTTCAGGATCAAATTAAATTTCCTGACAGCACCCTTCTGGTATTTAAAGGAAAAAACTACCTGGTTAGGAGGTATATAGTTTTGAGCAACATTTCGACTTGACAGCAATCCGTATATGATTTATGTAGCATGCTATTTCCCAGTGAAGAGAAGAAAATCTCCTTATAATCATTAAATAATTTACCCCCACAAGAGACCCTCAGGGAGAAATAATAGAAATAATAGAATCACTGCATTGAGAGGGCTCATCAAAGTCTGCCCATGTCATCTCGTCCTTTGGGTGGGACTCCTGTCCTTTGGGAGGAGTTTCATTCTTAAACACTTCTAAGGAAGGGAGATTCCACAATCCTATGTGTCAACATGATTCAGTGTATCGTGTTATTTTGGACCTCAGCGGTAAAGGGCACATTCTGTGTGCCATTTTGTTCTAGACGTGAGTTTAGGGAATGAAGAATAAAACGGCTCTCAAATGGAACTTTGTACCGTGAGATTTGATTGGTTGCTTCAGTAATTGTGACTGGGAAACAGATCTTCCCTATAATTAACTGTGTTCCTATGATTACACAGTTCTCAAGAAAGCAGATGGGGGAACATTTATGTGCAAGACTGCTATCTTAGGTAAAATAGAAAGAAATGCCTTGGAGGACTGACAGTGGTTCAATACCAGAAAAAGAATTGTTGTGTTCACCACTGTTATTCATTATTTTTGTCTGTTCTTCCTCACCTCCTTGCTTCTTTGACGTCATCACCTACTCCCCCCATCGCCTATATTCTTCCAGCCAAGCTCCAATTTGCAATTCTTGAAATTCACCGTGAATATTATCTAAGCTTCTTTCTCTGCCTGGAATGCTTTTCATCAGCATATACCTGTAGTTGGCTCTCTCGCCTCTCTCAGGTTTTTATTCAAGTATCACTTATTCAGTGAGGCCTTTCTTGAGAACTCTACCCAAAATTGCATTCTCCCCACCACACAAATATATACTCCTTACCCTATTACTGGCTTAATTGTTCTTTTTAGTACTTATCACCGTCTAACCTACTCAGTAATATACTTATCTATCATGTTTCTTGTAAGTTCCACCACAGCGGGGATTTCTATCTATCGGGCAACTAACTCCCTTTTAATATCAGTAAGCCATTCCAGAAAATCATATGTTTTATGTGAAAATGTTAACTGGAAACCTATTTCCTATTATAAGTAGAAAAAAATAATGCATTACATATCAACCCCAAATGCACAACCAATTTCCCAACATGTAAATAAAACATAGTAAAACATCTGTACATAGTAAAAAAAAAAATCTATCAGACAAGAATGTAAAATGCATGAAAAAAAGTCCTTTTTTTGTGCTCCAAACAGATAATCTAGTTATTAACAAGTAGTTGCTTTATATACAGGAATACATCACTTCTTAGAGCCAGAGGCACCCCAGACACACATACCCTGTGTTGACACCATAATTTTCAAAATGTCTACATGTGATTTTGATGTTTTATAATTGCTTTCATGATATAATTTGAGATTTTCTATGTACAATGTTTATTTAAAAACTTGTGTTTGGATTTTCAAAAAATAAATGTTTTTTCTAAACACATTTTCTCCTAAATATTGATTTTTTAAAAAATATTTTATTGAAACATAGGTATTTTCTATGAAGCTTTGGTTTAAAAGCCTAACACCCAGAAAATGTTAACAGGGAAGCAGTCTGCAGAGTATGCATGAATTTTGTTCACTGCTCTATCCACAACTCTTAAAACTATGCTTAGCACATAGTGAAGTGCACAATAAATATTTGATGAATGAATTAAGAACATTTAGTGTTTACTAGGCTCTGGTCTCAGGATCAAAGGGCCATGATGCAGATCCCAGCTGTAGATCTTTACAAAAGTCAAGAGACCCACCCCTCCACAGTGCCCACCCCCACGTCGCTCAGAATATATTTTGGGAAATCAGCTCACTACAAATTGTGACTGTAAACATTGTACTGTAAATGTTTTGTAGTTTTCCCCCAATAAAATTAAAAAAAAAAAGTCAAGAGACAAGATAGTGTGAGGAAGGAAGGAAGCTCTTCTAACCACAGCTTTGTTGATAAGATGTGACCCATGGCAAGTGACAGCCTTCTGGAATCCAGTTTTTCCCTGTGTGTAATAGAATAGAGTAGTACTTCAAAATCTTTTATTTATTTATTCATTTTTTAAATTTCAGCATATCATGGGGGTACAAATGTTAAGGTTACATATATTGCCCTTCTCCCCCTCTCCCCTCGAGTCAGAGCTTCAAGCATGACCATCCCCCATATGGTGCGCATTGTACTTATTATGTATGTATATACCCATCCCCTCCTCCCCCTACTCCCAATAAATGTTGCTCATATATGTCCACTTAGGTGTTGATCAGTGAAACCAATTTGCTGGTGGTATATGTGGTGCTTGTTTATCCATTTTGGGATACTTCACTTAGTAGCATGGGTTTCAGCTCTATCCAGGAAAATACAAGAGGTGCTATATCACCATTGTTTCTTATAGCTGAATAGTACTCCATGGTATACATATACCACATTTTATTAATCCACTCATGTATTGAAGGGCACTTGGGGTTTTTCCACATCTGTGCAATTGTGAATTGTGCTGCTATAAGCATTTGAGTGCAGATGTCCTTATAAAATGTCTTTTGTTCTTTTGGGTAGATGCCCAGTAATGGGATTGCTGGATCAAATGGTAGATCTACTTGTATCTCTTTAAGATATCTCCATATTGCTTTCCACAGAGGTTGCACTAGTTTGCAG
>CAUYMX010051761.1:0-31600 GCA_963573855.1 Lepilemur septentrionalis
CATGCCTGTAGTCCCAGCTACTCGGGAGGCTGAGGCAGAAGGATCGCTTGAGCCCAGGAGTTTGAGGTTGCTGTGAGCTAGGCTGATGCCACGGCACTCACTCTAGCCCGGGCAAGGGAGTGAGACTCTGTCTCACAAAAAAAAACAAACAAACATATATTTTGGAAATAAAAAATTAAACAATGAGAAAAGATGTACAATGTAAGAGGCAATAGTAAACATAGAAATTGATAAAATATATTTATTTAACTGTTGACTGTGCAAAAGATTCGTAAGTATGTATGGTTTAAAAACATGATGAAAATGAAGACGAGGCAATAATTGCAAGATGGTGTGGGCTAGTTGGGGGGAAAATATTAAAGCCATATTCAGGATCAGGAAGATTATAATTGTAGATTTTGTATGAAAACCAATAGTCATCAATTGTATCATTTGAATTATGCTGCATAACAAACCACTATTAAACTTAGAGGCTTAAAACAAACACCGTCTTATTTAGTTTCCAAATCTTTGGGTTGGAAGAGCAATTTTTTAAATCTGTGCAAGCTCAGCTGGTCTTGACTCTGTCATGATCTATGGTCAGCTGGTGACTGGCCAGATGACCTAGGATAGCCTCACTCATATGTCTGGAAGCTGACTGTCTCCTGGGACGCCTTAGTTCTCCTCCAGATTGCCCCTCATCTTCAGCAGGCTACCTTGGGGCTGCTTGCATGGTAGTCCCACGTTTCCAAATGTGCATGTAAGTGGACCTGTGCAGTTCAAATCCATCTTGTTCAAGGGTCAACTGTAGTTGAAAAAACAGGTGAAGTACAAATTGAATTGGATAAGCTGGATGTGGTGGCCTGTGCCTGTAGTCTGAGCTACTAGGGAGGCTAAGGTGGGAGGATGGTTTGAGCCCAGGAATTCAAGGTTATAGTGAGCCATGATTGTGCCACTGTACTCTAGCCTGGGTGACAGAGGGAGATCCCATCTCAAAAAAAAAAAAAAAAAAGACATGCTAGAATTGCAAATAAAATCTGGAGTTTAATAAATAGACCGTACCAGTGTTAGTTTCTTAGTTTTGACAAATTTACCATGGTAATAGGTTAACGTGAGAGAAAACTGGGTGAACAGTAAACAAAGACTCTCTGTATTGTCTTTGCAACTTTTCTAAAAATCTGATTATTCCCAAATAAAATGTCTATTTTAAACAGTATGGAGGAATGGATTTTACTTTTCAAAAGGGCTCTCACAGTTCTTTCCCCTGCACCCCTCCCTTAGCCCTCTCCACCCTGAGCCCTGTCCCTGGGGTGGATATACACATGACAAGTCATTATAAATATTTCCTGGGTTAGTGCTTCTAGTCTATGTGTCCTGCACATCTCATCTGTGCTGTTTTAGAACACTCCTAAAAGGCAAAGCCAGTCTCTCTGCAAAGTCTGATTTACTCCAATTTCATAGAGTAAAATCCTTGGTACTCACCTAAGATTCAGAAATCTTAGGGCTGGATGGGACACTAACAAAGTGCCCTGTGCAGCCCCTCTCCACAGGGAGGTAAATCACCTGGAGGCCAGGGAGGCTGAGGAACTCAGTGAGCAGAAAGGACTAGAACAAAGAAGTTTTGCTTCCTAGGATTATCCTTGCTTTCACCTCACTCTCTCTCATAATAAAGGCAAATGAAGTTGAACATCCTCCTTTATTTGTTTTAAAAATTGGAGGAGAGCCCAGGGGCAGTGGTGCGTACCTGTAGTCCCAGCTACTTGGGAGGCTGAAATGGGAGGATCGCTTGAGCCTAGGAGTTTGAGGCTGTAGTGCACTGTGTTCATATCTGTAAATAGATACTATACTCCAGCCTGGGCAACACAGCAAGACCCCATCTCTAAAAAAAAAGAAACAAAAGAAGACAAGCCCTGAGAATGGAGCTTTTCAGGGAGCTGCCAGACATGCCAAATAGTAACAACTCTCTGGGATGTGGTTTTTCAGAGCTCCAGACTCATCCCCTCTGGTGGCTTCTAGGCTGTTGGTTTTTACAGTCACCTTAATTGCAAAGATGTTGATTTTCAAGGTTACTGCAGAGTGGTCGGTCAAAAGAGTTGGGAATAGGGCAGTTAACATAATACAAAGCTCACTGTTCTTATTCAGACTCAGCTGTTTTTCTTGAAATGGATTCTTGCAAGCCTTTGGTTAATTTCCAGAGTTCTGAGAGAAACAATTTGGACAATATTTCTCATGTTCTCATTGCTTTTATGAAGGAGTAGATTTTCAAGGTCCTTGCTCCACTGTTCCAGAAGTGCTTCTCATCCACTTGTTTTTAATAAAAGGTAAAGCTGGAAAGTAGTTTAGCATCATCTAGGTAAGAACATGAATTTTGGAGTCAGACCAACTTACGTTTGAATCCAAGTACCATAGCTTAACTAGCTGTGTGACCTTGGACAAGTTGCTTAACTTCCCTGAGCCTTAGTTTCCTCATATGTCAAATAGGATAATAATAATATCCACCTCATAGGATTGTTGGAAGAATCAAATTAGATGCAACCTGTAAGACACTCAGTGCACTTCCTGAACAATGATTTTAGAAAAGTGGACTATTTGCAGAGAGTGAACACATCAATTCACATGAAAATTCCCTCATTATATCCTACACAGACATCGTGGAAAAATCTCTTAGAACATGAGCACTTGGTATGAGAAAAGACAAGATACCTTCTTATTAGTTTTTGTTTCTTTTTTAAAGCATTACCACTTTCTCTATAAGAAATGATTTAAAAATAAATAAATTCCTTTTTTAATACCTTGCATTGATATGGAATTTTATGCCAATAATGATCTTTCACATATATTATTTCAATTATTCCTTATAATAATTGTATGAAGCAGGTGCCCATTTTATTGTTGAAAAAATGGAGCCACATAGAATTTAATTATTGACTAACCAGGCCAGACATGGTGGCTCACACCTGTAATTCTAGCACTCTGGGAGGCCAAGACAGGAGGATTGCTTGAGATTGGGAGTTCAAGATCAGCCTGAGCAAGAGTGAGAACCTGGCTCTACAAAAAATAAAAAATAAAAAAAATTAGCTGGGCATGGTGGTGCATGCTTGTAGTCCCAGCTACTCGGGAGGCTGAGGCAGGAGGATCTCTTGAGCTCAGGAGTTTGAGGTTGTAGCCAATGCACTCCAGCAGGGGCGACAGCAAGACCCTGTCTCAAAAAGAAAAAAGAAAAAAAATGACTAACCTAAATTTGCTTGGTAGCCAGTGGTAGAAAGTACAATTTAGCCAACACATCGGTAACAGAGAGAATGTGAAAATCAGGAGGAACTTAAGGAAAGAAAACTTCACATGGTACCAGGATAAAAGGAAACCTATTGACAGAAGCATTTTCAAGGATTTAAATGAAAGCAATGGCTGTACTCTGCCCATGCTGCCACTAGATGGTGGTGTTTCCTTTATCTGGAGGTCTTTTGAGTAAAGTTTCATCTACGAAAGGAAGAAAATCTGAGATCTTGATAAAGCCCAGCCCGGAGCACCTCCGTCATCACAAGCTGAGCATCCTGAGGCCCAAATCTTACATATGGGCGTCTCTTCTGGACAGCGGGAACCAGAATCGCACAGACTTAATTTCTACCTCTGCATTAGTGAATACGCGTCTTTACTGCTGTCTGATATCAAATCAGTAAACACAGAACTCCATTGAATCTATTAATACCATTCTCTCTCTTAGGTTTCCAAGGAGGTCAATGAAATGACAGTAAAAATGCCGTATCAGTGTTTCATAAATGGACAGTTCACAGATGCGGATGATGGAAAGACTTACGACACTATAAACCCAACAGACGGATCTGTGAGTAATTATTTAGTGTGTGTCATGATCCCCGGTCGTGGAGTTTTAGTTTCATGCACAGTTGTAAAACAGGCAGTGTTAAGAAGCCCCTGAGTCTATTCTGGTCCTGGCTGCTGTTAGCCACAGTAACCTCTTTTACAGAATGAGTATTTACGATGAATTTAGACAGATAGCTGTACCTATACACATCAGAGTCACCACTCCGCATAGAACTACATGTGGAAAAAAATGTTGAGACTTTGAAAACGCATGGCAAGAAATTCACCTTCCGTAAGGCACTAGAAGAACTATACAGCTTTCCTAAATGTGTTCTTCCATAATGCAGCTGACGTGAGAAGTACCAAATTTCAGGTTCACAATTTTCATATTAAAATCGTTTCTTTTTCTTTACCATATTACTGGATATAATGTTTCATCATAAAATTCTTTGTATAAGTAGTACTCTATTTTTCCCATTAATATAATATTAATGCCAAGAACCATATTTATATCTTTTATATAACCTAGTCTTACTTACCTTGAAATAGACAATATGCAAAGTGTCCTATGCTTCTTTGGTGGATGTGGATAAAGCAGTAGCAGCAGCAAAAGATGCTTTTGAAAACGGTGAATGGGGAAGGATGAATGCAAGAGAGAGAGGAAGACTGATGTACAGGTATGTTTTTTAGAAAAGCAAGTCTATTACCTTTGGATACTGGCTAACATTACCAAGATTTTGAAAATTTCTGCAAAACATTCTAGTATGTACCTATTACATGTCAACTGTTACTTGAATCACATACAATCCCATATATATGAGTTGCTGATTTTTGTAATATTGCTGTTATCAATCAGGGTCTTAATAGGAAAAGAAATTTAATAAAGGACTACTTACAAAGATGTGGACAGGCCAAGGGAATCCAACAAAGCATAAGAATCATCCCAGGAAGGGCTAAGATAGGGGGAAGCTGCTACTCCTTCAAGATCTGAAGGGACAGAGGAAAGAGTTGTTTCTGGAATCTAGCAAGGTCTGTGGCTGTAGGAGAAGGCCACATTACAGTGGTTTTTGGTGGAGGGACACAGCAGCTGCTGAATCCCTGCCCATTATTAGGGAGCTGGGGGATTGAATTCTCTGACCACTTTCTCCCGCAGTTCACCAGTCTCCTGCAGGTGGCTCCCAGTGTCCTCTAGCAAGGTAGCCACATGATACAGTCTATAAAGGTCATCCACCAGGGTCAGGCTCACAGAGCAGACTGGAGAATAGATACAGTCTCCAACAGATGGAGGCTATCCAGCACCCTGTTGTTTTCAAAGACAAATTTTAGATCTACTTCATGTGTAGGGAATAGAAACAAGACGGAAAAATACTCAGGCCTGGGAAGAGTATTATAAATCAGTAACTAAGTATGCCAGAAGTAACTGGATTCAATCATAAATTCCATTTTCTGCTCACCTAAAACCAAATACCTGACCTTTGTCAAAAGATCTCTTAAGAGCAAGATCTGGAAGAAACACGGGGGCAGGGGGCTCTCAAGCCCAACCCTAGAATGGCCCAAAAGGAACAGTTCAGAGAACAACTAAGGGAACGAAGGAAAACAAATAGAGGAGGTGAACACAAAAGACGAATTTTTATTATTTTGTAGTCATTATTCAGTCCTGAACTTAACACCAAACAGCAACTCAACACCAAACAGAAATCTGCTGGGTGTTTGCAATTCATTCCATATGTTTCTGTCTTGCCCTCTTCAGTCTGTGTTGGAAATATTTCTGTACCGATCAGAAATCCTCAACTGTTCATGGGTCCTCGAAAGGTGTGGGTTGCACTCTGACATCTCTCTGTCCATGAACAATCCACATTTCCACTGCTTTCTATCATTGATCTCCTTGGATTACTGTGGTTCAGTTGCTGTTTTACTTCCTATACACATTTGAGGCAAGTGATACAAGCTTCCAATATCCTCTGCTTTTCCTAACTCTTGAAACAAATTATCTATTAATTTGTTTAATGTCTATCTTCGCTGTTGGACCAAGATCTCCATAAGAGCAGAGACTTGGTCCGTTTGTGTTCACCTCTGAATTCTCTCAGTCCTTAGAATAGTGTATTACATGTAATATGGGTTCAATCAGTATTTGTTGAATGAATTTCTTTCACTGACCATACAGACTTGCAGACCTACTGGAAGAGAACCAAGAAGAGCTGGCAACCATTGAAGCCCTTGATTCAGGGGCCGTCTATACCTTGGCTCTGAAGACTCACATTGGAATGTCTGTGCAAACATTCAGATATTTTGCTGGCTGGTGCGACAAAATTCAGGTAAGTGCAAATGTCATTTGTTTCAAAAGGAAAAGGGACTAACATTTATTAGTTTGTACCAGGCACTGTGTCACCTTTTATGTAGGTTTCTTTACCTACATAACAGGGTTGTCTTAGTTCGTTTTGTGATGCTTAACAGAATACTTGAGACAGAGTAATTTATAAAGAACAGAGATTTATTTTCTCACAGTCCAAGATCAAGGTGCCAGAAGGTTTGGTGTCTGGTTTCAAGCCAACACCTGTGGATGCATCCTCTGCAGAAAAGGAACATTGTGTCCTCACATGGCAGTAGAGCAGAAGAGAGCGAACTCACTCCTGCAAGCCCTTTTTATAGCAGCATTAATCCATTCATGAGAATGGAGTTTTCGTGACCTAAATGCCTCTTGTCAGGCCCCACCTTCCACCACTGTTGCATTGGGGATTAAGTTTCCAGCATATGAATTTGGGGGGACACTTTCAGACCATAGCAATTGTATAACAACCATGTAGGTAAATGGCTAGCTATTATCCCCTTATTACAGGTAAGGAAACAGAGACTTGAGAAAATGAATGCCTTTCCTACAATCCAAAGCAAGTAAACCATAGAACCAAGTCTGAACTCAAGGTTTTCTGAATCTAAAGTCTAATGATATCCTTTGCCCTTTACTATAATGTCTCCTGAGGGTATCTAATAGCCTTATAGACATTTGGGAGAAGCCTAATATCATGGGGGGTTTTCAAAATCAAATGCCTACAGAGGGTGGAGAGCTAATGTAGATGGTTGAAGCACACTGAATGTAAGAAAAATTTTGATAAAGAC
This sequence comes from Lepilemur septentrionalis, assembly GCA_963573855.1. Taxonomy (NCBI): domain Eukaryota; kingdom Metazoa; phylum Chordata; class Mammalia; order Primates; family Lepilemuridae; genus Lepilemur; species Lepilemur septentrionalis. Next base: position 6,913 of record CAUYMX010051761.1, read on the forward strand.
ACAGGTACAATGAAGATTTCGTTTTTCCTTTTACTATAAGATAATAAATAGCACATGGGGGATTATAAATGGCAACAACACTTGGCCTCAGCACTGATAGTGCAAGAGGGAAAGGCAGGGCCTGCAGCAAACTGCAGAGTGCATGCTGCTCATAGACTCATGACAGCCACTGCAGTACCAGCCATCACAGCCACATTCCCAGCAGCAAGAAGGAGGAAGTAGGGAAGGGGGAGTGGTAAAAGGAATCTCAAAAGTATTTCCACCCTCCCAACACCTTGTGTTTATATCTCCCCTTGGCCATCTCTATTTGCTAAGAAAACATAATATTCTATCTGGGCACATTGCTGCCACCAATGTTAACATAGAATCAGAGAGACCTGGGTCCAAGTCTCAGCTTTGCCACTTACCAGTGATGTTGTTAAAGTTAATTTATCTTTCTCAGCCTTACTTTCCCCATCTGTAAAGTGGTCACAATAATACATACCTTGCAAGTTATGTTATGAGGATTGGGACCAAGTATTTATATACTACAGGATTAGACAAGTCTGCAACATAGGTCTTGCACAAAAATGAAGTTTTTATTAGGGTTCAGCCACAAAGTCATACATATATAGATATTTAATAATGGTAGCTCAGGTCCATCCCTTATCCCCAATTATGAAATCCAGATAGCTCTGAAACCTGAAAATTTATTTGATTGGTCCAAATTCATATGGTACCAGATCTTGACGTGAATGAACATAAGTCTATTTATAATCTTTATTTATATCACTTAGAGTGAATATTCATATGTTTCACTGAATAAATATTAATGTGTTTGATTATGGTTGCCCCAAATCCTACTAGGATAGTAAACAATAAAACATAATAAAAGATGTATGTACTATTAATATGTTTCTAATGTCCCCAAAATTTCTGAATTCCAAAACATACCTGGCTACAAGCATTTCAAATAAGAAACTGTATACTTGTATTAGTAATAGCAATAATATTTTAAGTGGCAAAGCAAAGAAATGGCTTCTGTGAAGACTACTATTGTAAATCATTTGGAATTAAGTTGGGCTGCATGTAACAAAAACCCAAGTAAGAAGTTTATTTTTCTATTGTTTTCAAGGAGCCCAAAAATAGGCAATGAGGACTAATATGTGAGATGCAGGCTTCTTTTCACTCTCTGCCAGGCCATCCTTAGTACCATGTGGCTTCTACCCTCAAGGTTGTCTCATGGTCTCAAGATAACCACTGCAGTGCCAGCCATTTCAGCAACAGTTTAAGCAGGAAGAATGAGGAAGTGGACATGGACAGAAGAATAAAAGAGCACTTGTCCAAGCTGAGTGAGCCTACTTTAAAGAGCATTCCACTTCTGCTGCCTTATGCTGACATCTTCCATTGACCATCCCTATCTGCCCTGGAGACTAGGAAACATTGTATTTTATCTGGGTATATTGCTGTCCCCAATATTGATATAGGGATTTTGTTACAAAGGACAGAGAGAGAGTGGATATTGGGCAGGCAATTAACATTCTCTGACATGCCAATAAATTGGAAATGGAGGGTGACTAAATTAGAATTTTGTTTACTCTCCTATGTTTCATAGTTCTCTTGAGCCAGAAATAGCTATTCCTTTTTTGGTATGGATGTATTTCTTATAAATAAACATATACTGTCTTTTCATGTCATCCAAGGAAAAATAAAAGAGAAGGACAGAAAGTGGATACTTTGACATCAAATTTATTAATACTCTGAGGTCTGAGAATTTTAAAAATTACTAATTTAAATTAGTAAAAGAAGTATAAACTTCTTTTATTCTTTAGGGTTCTACAATTCCAATCAACCAGGCCCGTCCAAATCGCAATCTGACCTTCACCAAGAAGGAGCCGCTTGGGTAAGATAAGGAGAGCGTCTCTGAGTGACTCAGGACTTCTGTTACTTTGAGACAACTAAGGATGTCGAATTTCCTCCCCTGCAGTGTCTGCGCCATTATCATTCCCTGGAACTACCCGCTGATGATGCTGGCGTGGAAGAGTGCCGCGTGCCTGGCAGCAGGCAATACCTTAGTGCTCAAGCCAGCACAGGTAAGGTGCCAAGGGGCTGGGTGTAGAATCCCCTCCTCTCTTACATACTGTACTTAAAAACAGAGACATACATTGATAGATAGTATGTCTTTAAACAAAAATGGGATTGTATATTATATATTTTCCTGTATCATGGACAACTTTTCATATTAGTAAATATTCATTTTTAACAACTACCAAATGCGTCATATGGAAATTCCATAATTTAAAATTTCCATGACAATGGAAACAAGCATAGTGCACGTCAATAAAATCCACTGAATGTGTCTACACACCAATTCAATTCTTGCAAAATGCCAAATGCCTAACAAGGAATTATTTAGGGTAATTATAATACAGCAAAAGAAAAAGTATTCTGCAGACATTCAAACTTAATTATCAAAAATATTATAAAGATATGGAAGATGTGGGAGAATCATGCAAAAGAATGTACATAATTGTGGCAACTGTGTAAAAACATATCCATATGGATAACAAGGAAATACTTGTTAAAAAATCTTATAATGGTATAATAGCTTTTCAAGAAAAAAACATGGCAGCCAATTTACACTGGCTGAGCACTTACTATGTGAAGTGCACAGTAGTAGGCATTCTGAGATGGGCAAGTCATGGAGAAAGCTTGGTCTCTGTTCTAGAAGAGTTGACAATTCATCAGCTATCAACTCTTCTACCTCTGCTTTAAGAACTTAAAAAATATAACTTTATTCGGCATAGCTATATGGTCATGTTGCCACAGCTATCTTCTTTTATTTATTAAAAACAATTTTATTTCTAAAAATAGGTATACATTCAAAAGTTTCAAAATTCAAAAGAAACGAAAAGGCAGATAGGCTCCTTATTCCACAGCAAACCAGTTTACCCAGAGGCAATCAATGTTACTAATCGTTATCTATTAGTTTCTTAGGTATTCCAGAGCTAGTCTCTGCATATACAAATCATATATATAAGGCCGGGCGCTGTGGCTCCCGCCTGTAATCCTAGCACTCTGGGAGGCTGAGGCGGGCGGATCGCTCAAGGTCAGGAGTTCGAGACCAGCCTGAGCAAGAGTGAGACCCCATCTCTACTAAAAATAGAAAGAAATTAATTGGCCAACTAAAAACATATAATAAAAATTAGCCGGGCGTGGTGGCACATGCCTGTAGTCCCAGCTACTTGGGAGGCTGAGGCAGAAGGATTGCTTCAGCCCAGGAGTTTGAGGTTGCTGTGAGCTAGGCTGACGCCACAGCACTCACTCCAGCCCGGGCAACAGAGTGAGACTCTATCTCAAAAAAAAAAAAAAATATATATATATATATATAAAATTAACAAGCATTAAGCTCCAATTATGCAAAATAAGTAAGTTTTAGAGGTCTGCTGTACAACATTGTGCCTGTAGTTAACAATACTATATTGTACATCTAAAAATTTAAGAGATTAGATCTTATGTTGAATGTTCTTACCAAAATAAAATAAAATTTTAAAAAACATACACAAAAAGTAGCATTCTATATACTTACCAAAAAAATTTTTCTTTTTTCTTTAACTGTTTCCATTGTACAGGTAAGACATATTTTATTTAACTAATCCCTAATTGTGGATATTTAGATTTTCCCTCCTTTTGCTATAATAAACTATGCTGCAGTTAATAACCTTACACACATGGTATCATGCACATGTGCAAGGATATTTAGAGGATATGCTTCTAGCAGCAGAATCACTTAGTTTAAAGATGCATGTAGTTGTGTGACAGATATGGACAAATCCTTCCGCGGGAGTCATACCGCTTCACCAGCTTTGTGCAAGAGTGCCATCTCCCTGCAGCAGCGCCTCTCATTAAGTAGCAAGAAGCTAGTTGAGTGAAGAGAGAGGCAGATACTCTAGCCCAGTGGAGCTCAATGCCAGCTGCATTAGAATCACCTGGAGTTCTCTTTTATTTTAAACAGCTTTATTGAAGTATAATTTACATGCCATGAAATTAATCCATTAGAAGGCCTAGAAGCAGTGACCCCTCAGTCAGGTCCAGATGTCTTGGTTTCTAAATACCATTCTCCACTAAAAGAAACCTGGGCTCGTTGGAGAAGTGGCTGGAACAAGGGAAATACAAGATGAGCCTGGAACATCATGTTGGACCAAAAAACAAGGAAATGCTCCAAGCAGGGACATGTCAGAACTGCCCAGGAGCCATACTGAAGGGGCTCCCAGCAGCCAACCCTGGAACAATTTGAACATCAAAATCAGTAACAGTGGGAAAAGATTATATCCTGCTGAATAAGAAAAGAATCTATGAGTTCATATTGATATTAACTAATTAATTAATTAATTAAAGAAAAGGGACAACTCTTACACTGGAGAGCCAACCAATACATGTAGAAGGAATGATGAGTCAGAAAATCCCCATTAGCAACCATCGTAATAATAATTGATTCAGGGAGGAATTAATTGATACTAAAACTAGTGGATGAAAGTTTGAAGAGTATCTCCCTATAAAATATTAATTAATTACAATGTATAAAATAGTAACTTCCAGTGATTAAAGTGGGCAGACCACACTTACTTAATGATCAAAGCTAACGTTTCCAGCGTTGGAACTATTCTACAGTGTATGCCTTCTGGTAGGAAGTACTGAAAACCCAGCATCAATCGGTAATATTGTTGCCAAAAGTGTATAACCTGAATCCAATTATGAGGAAATATCAGACAAACTCAGACAAAGAGACATTGTACAAAATAACTGGCCTGTACTCTTCAAATACGTCAGGGTAATGAAATATAAAAGAAAACTGAAGCTCTCCCAGATTAATGGAAACCACAGATATAACTAAATGTAATGAATGACCTTGGATTTTCTTTTGCTATAAAAGACATTATTGGGATAATTGGTGAAATTTGAATAAGGTCTGTAAATTAGGTATTCTATCAGTTGTTAATTTTCTTAATTTTATAATTGTGCTATGGTTACGTAAAAGAATTTCTTGTTTTTAGAAAATGCACACACAAGTCTGCAGAGGTAATGGGGATTTCTATATCTTACTCTTAAACAGTTCAGAAAAAAATAAATATATAGAAAGATAAAGGAAATGTAGTGAAATGTTAACATACAAGGAATCTGGGTGAAGGGTATATAAGGAATTCCTTGTACTATTTTTGCTACTTTGCTGTAAGTCTGAAAGTATGTCTAAAAACATTAAACAATGTAAAATGAAAATAATGTGAGCTCAAGTACAACCATCAAGGGAAAACTGGGTGCTGGTCTGAAGGACAAGGCACAGTCTGAAGAAGGTAGTTGCTGTTTGCTTCTGTTCAGGTCACGCCCTTGACTGCTTTGAAGTTTGCAGAGCTCTCCGTGAAAGCAGGATTTCCAAAGGGGGTAATCAACATCATTCCGGGCTCAGGTAAGCCATGAAATGACCCACTTTGCTATAACTAATGAATGGTCCAGGGGTAGCTGAGTGGCTATTTTCCCCACTGGAGACTTGTCCTGAATTACAAACTATATTCAACTAAATATAGTTTACCAAATAGTTAAGGATACATACATTTACCATGTGCTAAAATCTTAAAGTGGAAATACAGTGGTGGGTGGGTGGCAGGGGGCAGGGGGCAGGGACATTGTACAACATTGTAAAACCACCCTAAGTTAGTCCGTTTCGGTTTTCAAAAACTACTTTGGAAGATAAAAACCAAGGTTTACCCATCATTATGTTGGAGGTCTGACAGTTGCACAGAGGATATGATTTTAGATTTTTGTCAGTTTGCAATTAATTCAGAAAATGTAAAACTAAAGTTTCAATGAGAGCTTAGAAATCTACCTGAGTGAATTCAAAGCCATCCTCCATATAACTTGAGTAGTGTTTTCATTCATGTTTTATTCCCTGACTCTACAGGTGGCATAGCAGGACAACGCCTTTCTGAACATCCTGACATCCGCAAACTTGGCTTCACCGGTTCCACTCCTATTGGCAAACAGATCATGAAGAGGTATTGGTTTTAGTATGCCAATTTGCTGCAGATCCTGTTAAACCAGGTTTCTGTTTTTGTTTAAATAAGGTGCTTCTGGAGTGAGAAAAACGACATCAAATTTGGAAGAGAAATTTACTTATCACTGCTGGGTATCAGCATATTTCAATGTAATAAAATACTTTCCAAAGAGTTAAAGCCCACAGTCAATAAAATCAGAGCTACACTGAAATTCTACACCCCACTGGTAGCCTTAACAATCCAGCACAAAAGATTTTCTGTACTAAAGCTGTGCCCCAAATTGTTTCTGGAGTATAAATAAGAAAACTGAAAAGATATATAAATGACATATTTGTAGATTGTACATAACAAATCTGAATTATTTATAAAGTGGATTCCCAAAAAGCAATAGTTTTTTTTAAAAAACTGTAAACAATCTAAATGTCCAAAATAAGGCAGTAAAGTATGTCAACATAATGGAATACTGTGCAGTCATGTTCTTGGAAAAATTTTAATAACATTGTAAAGTGTTGTTAAAGTGATAAATGAAAAGGAAAATAAAGTACAAAATTGTATGCATTGGGTGATCTCAATCTACATTAAACAAGGCAAAGCTATGGTAGAACATAGCCCAGAAATAAGTATATCAAAATGGTAAAAAAACAATGGTCATTGAACCATGGAATGGAATTTTGTGATTTTTTTTCTTTGTATGCATTTTTGAGGGATATTTTCAAAATGTTTTAAAGAAGAATACTTTTGTAAGAACATGAAAATAAACAATATACTTCTAAAAATCAGTATTTTCCCCCCAATGCTCCAATAGTGTGGTCAGAGGTTGAATTTCTTGCCAGGCCTTTATATAACTAAAATTTCTAAAGAATCTGAATTAACTTAGAGAATCTCTAATCATTTGACCACAGAATTTTTAAAAACTTTTTATTATGGAAAATTTCGAACATATACAAAGCACATGTTATAGAAAAGCATAATGAATTCCATGTGCTCATCACCCAACTTCAACAGTAATCACCATCCTACCATCTAGGTTTTGTCTTTAACATTTCTGAGGCTCATTTCTGTTTTCCATGCCAAGTGTAATGGTAACTTACTGTTGAAAAGCAAGGGAGGGAGAGAAAGAGAGAGAGGGAGAGACAGGCACTGAGTGGTCATTTCTCATTTATTCTCCTCTAGCTGTGCTGTGAGCAACCTGAAGAAAGTTTCCCTCGAGCTCGGAGGCAAGTCCCCACTTATAATATTCAACGACTGTGAACTTGACAAGGCTGTGCGAATGGTAAGAGTGGCCCAAATCCAAGCGATTAAGTGCCTGCTTCTGAAACACATTTATTTCATCAACTTAGCAGAGGTCTTAAAATGAAATATGGCTTTGTCTAGTCATAAATAGAAACCATCCTTTTTATGCTTAGACTTGGGAATACTCAGAGCACTTAATTTTTAAAAATAATATAATTATTGAATGTAACAAGATAAGTCAACTTGAGTGGTAATATAGTTTGGGAAATCAGCTCACTACAAGTTGTGACTGTAAACATTGTACTGTAAATACTTTGTAGTTTTCCCCCAATTAAAAAATAATAATAATATAATTATTTATTTAAATAATATATTATTTATGTTATAAATATTATATATTATAAAATAATATAATTATAATTTCTCCTATTAGTGTTTTTAAAACGGGATAGGATTCATAGCAGTCATACTGAAAAGTTCAAAAGATGCTCTGGTATGGCTTCTAACTTCTCCCTCCTCTGCCCCAAACATCTGGTCCCATCAACCCGAACAGTTCTACTTTTATCTGTTTTACAAAATGAGCTTCTGGTAAGATTTTTAGACACAACAAAGGGTTCCCTATTTACAAAATTGGCAACATCAGTTTCCTGGTTTTAACAATGTAGTTTGGTTTTGTAAGATGTTATCATGGAGAAGCTGGGTAAAGGGTACACAGGAACTCTTGTACTATTTTCACAGCACCCTGTGAGACTTAAACTATTTCAAAGTATAAAAACTTATTTTAAATAAAACTTAAAGGTTAAAAAAAAAAACCACATTAGCCTAGTCCTCAGTCATCATTTCTGAGATACAGGCATATAATGAGCCAACCCCGGGCAAAGGTTGTGCTAAGATTTCTTGTAATACTGGTGGACACTTACGTCTTCCCAGTTATGTGCAATCCTCTATTCTGTGCACCAAGAAGAATCTGTTCGCCATTCCCCCAAACTCTAATTTTAATGAACATCCACAGTCAGACCTCACCATGCAAAGGCTCCAAAGAGAATGGAGTGGTCTGGGAGTGAAGAAGGGCCAAGCACTCCTGCAACCAGGCCTGTGGGGTGGCCCATCTGGAGGTTTCCGTGACAGACAACAGCTGGGGGTACACAGACTGACATCAGGGGTCAGTACTCCTCTAGATGTCTGGTTTTCTGAGAGCCTTCCAGAGCCTTCCAAAGACAAGATGGGGAAAAGAACATAAAGGGAAGAGGGATTTCTTTTTCCCTATACCATACATAGCCTGCTAACATTTTTAAAAGCACCAAGCTGAACGTTAGTCTTCACTAGTCATCTCGCACTCTTGATTGTATAACACGAATGAAAAGGAATGAATACAGACGGCTAAGGGTGAAATAATTGTAAGCAAGGAGAAGATCCCAGTGTAATGATTACAGGAAATCATTCGTTCCCTTTCCCTGAAGTTGAATATTCACAAATAGTGAGTTTGATATTAGCTACGACTAGACTGTGCAGGATAGAAATATATAACCTTCAAGAGTCCTAGTTCTCAGCATTTAAGAACCCCAAATCCAAGATGGTCAACATAATCTTGAAATGTTGAAAGATAATAAAATGCACAGCCAGGAAAAACATCTGTTATTTCAAAGCATCTGTTATATTTTTTACCCAGTCCAGGGAGGTTTCCTAGAGGTGAATAGAAACTGCATTTAGAAAGGGAAGACGCACAAAATCCATCAGTCTTCCAAATCTGTCATTTTTGAGTGCCTTCATTTCAAAGATTTTTCAAAAAACTTCTCTTTCAAAAATAGATAATTATTTTCATGAGGGGTTAGGGAAGCTTTCTAAGCATTCGTGATTTGTATAAACTGATGTCAAGATTTTAAAAGCAAAAGTTAGTATGCAAGTTATTAAATTTACATTTATAGAAAATCTAGATTTTCTTGCAATACAAAATTTGTTCTGAAGGGTATGGTATATCTTTACTGTTGCATACATTTTTGTAAAGTGCTCATGGATCACAAGGAGGAAAGGGGAAACAAATTCCCTAAAAACATGCTAAATCAAAATCGAATACCTCCAAGCAGCTCTCATCACCAACAAAGCCGAGAGGATTGTCCGTGACTTCTCTGTGTCGTTTGCTGGCTTCCAATAACGCCGAATCCTCTGTGTGTACAATTTTATGACAATTTCAACTTCTCAAATAATGTTTGCAATATTTTCTCTTCTGCTACTGAAGGGCATGGGCGCAGTGTTTTTCAACAAAGGAGAGAACTGTATTGCGGCCGGGCGGCTGTTTGTGGAAGAATCCATCCACGACGAATTTGTGACGAGAGTGGTGAGGCACCTTTGAATTTGCTCTATGGGTTGTATAGGAATTGCTTTTACTTGGAAAGTACTGCTAGGACCGTGTATGAATTTTTAGGTGTGACAAGAGTATTGTGGTTAGTGTTTAAAAAAATTAGTCCCTATTTTTTTTTATAGCTACATACTGACCTATGTATAGATTATGTAATGACGCCTGGAACTTGCTTCAAAATAACCCAGGAGGAGAGGAAGTAATCAGGGGAATAAATTGGCCAGGAGTTGGTAGTTGGTAGTTGTTGAAGCTGGGTCATGAGCACATAGAGTTTCATTATATTATTTGTCTACTTTTATATGTGTTTATAATTTTTCATAGTAAACAGTTCTAGGTTTACATGAAAGCCTGGTAAAGTATACTTAAGAGCTGTTATTACTGATACCTTGCTCTGAATTTGCAGCATATTAGATCCTTGACTCTTGTGAGAGATATACTCCTAGATTTTTATTATGTAAATCTCTAAATTGACTCTGAGAGGTACACCACTAGATCCTTATATTAATAAATCCCTAATTTGCAGTTAATATGACAGCATGTCATTTCTTTCACTAAAATAAATAAATACCTAAATCGCCCCTGTAGATTGCTCATGATTCATATATATGGAATTAAAAGGCATGTATAGGACTATTAAGGTGAATTCTGTAGCTAACATAAACTCTAAATTATACTACACTATGTCATGATGAAGGTAATAGTAATCCTGAATTTGCTTGTATTTGCAAAACTAGCACCAGCTTTTTTTCCCCAGAGCCAATTCCCTACACCTCATCCCACCAAACAAGCAAAGGTATTCTTTTTTTCTTGAGAGTGGACAAAAGGAAGTCATATAGAGAGGCAGATGGTGGGCAGTCAAGTGGGCAGTGGCTGTCTCCTGAACATCACAGTATCATTCAATCTTGTGTCTCAGTAAAATCTAATTTGTGGTGCTACGTGTCATAGGCTGTCAGGGGCAGCCACAACTTGTTGAAATTTCAAATGCTGAGACTAGAAATGTTAGGAATTTGTCATGTTAAATCAACAAACATGTTTTGCACACATGCTATGTGTATTCATTCATTCATTCAACAGCTATTTCTTGAGCACCTACTTAGTGCCAAACACTGGGTGCTGGGAATACAAAGGTGAACAAGGCAGACATGATCCCTGCCCACTCAGAGCTGCTCATCCAGCACAGGACCATGCGTAAGGCACGGAGAGGTTATTGCCAGGCCTAAATTCAAATCCGTGGCCCTGCTGGGTCATGATAACTTCCATTCTTTCTTCTTACTAGAACTTGACTTAACACTAGAAAATGCACAAATAGATTAAGATCCCTGAGGAGCACAAGAGGCAATTATTTAATACAAAGACCTAGTGATGAACACTGTGTGATAAAGATTGTTTTTCACCAGAACATTCTAGCGATTCCTCTGGCATGGATATATTATGAGAATTTCACAAGGGCAGTCTGCCACACTTGGGGAAGGGAAAGGAAAAAGATAACAATGTGGCCACTTTAGAAATTCTTTTGCTGTGAAGAGTGTAAGTATGCAACATTAATGAAAATTCCAGAACATCAGTTTGCTATTCATAATGGATTCACATTCAGGATAATTTTCAGATAAGCATATGTAGCTTATGTTCTGTTAGAAGATAGTGGTTAAAAACTTGAGATTTAAAATGGGAAAAAGTCTACAGTATTCAGTGGTTATATGTACTTGGGCAAGTCACTTAACCTCTCTAGGACTCAGTTTCTTCTTTTGTAACAGGGAAATAATAAATACCTACTTCCAGTGCTGTTGTGAAGACCAAATAACAACACATCTATAAATACTTCAGTATAATACCCACCACAGAAGGAACTCGGTCAAGGGTATCCATTATTGTTATTAACAGCAAATTGTGTTTTTGTGGACTGGGTAACATACAGGTGGAAGAAATCAAAAAGATGAAAATTGGTGATCCACTTGACAGATCTACTGATCATGGGCCCCAAAATCATAAGGCCCACCTGGAGAAGCTGCTGCAATACTGTGAGGCTGGAGTGAAGGAGGGAGCCACCTTGGTGTACGGGGGAAGACAAGTCCAAAGGCCAGGTAAGATCACCTCCGTGGGGGGTTTACCGGGCACCTGCCTTCTGCAGTTGGAGTGGATGGTAACAGTTTTCACTGTGGACCCTCTTACCTCAAAAGTAAATGGTTGCATTTATAATACAGTCAGAAGAATTAAATTCTATATCCTGCTTGGCTACTTATAAGCTGTGGCGCTTTGGACAACACAATGTTTGGGGCCTCAGTTTCCTCCTGCGTAAAATGAGATTAAATGGGTACACCCTGCCTTACAAGGCTGTGGGAATCAAATAATAAAATGGATGTGACAGGCCCTTAGCTGCGCAGTAAACAAGTGTAATGGATAACTGTGTTACCAGGCACTGCTGGCCTTGATTCTTGGCACCTGGGAGATTTAATCTTAGCCAGCGTAGCCTGGGAAGGATTTGTTCTTGTTGTCTAAATAGGACCTGTTACTCAAATATGATACTCAAAAGGACAGATAGAAAAACAACTACAAAAATTCATTTTTCACTGTTGTAGGTAGATTATGCAACAGCACCTTACTCTGAACATTGGTAATCACAAGAAAAAAATTCAACATTTATCTTGTGTTTCCTGTATGAATTGAATTTCTGTGTAACTGAGTAGCTGATAAAGGAGACACTTTTTTTTTACAGAAGAATTCCTGCTAATTAATATAGAAAAAAGTGATAGAATAAAAAAGAATCACCATTTTGCATCCCCTAATTGATGAAATAATTGACTCAAGCAATGATTCTCAAAAGAGGCTGAGTTATTAGGTGAAAAATTGATGAAGACCGGGTATTTGCAAGGTACCAAAGTATCATGCCTGAGATGGCTTGCCAGAAATGAGGGGAAAAACATAACTCACAATGAACGGGTCAGGTTGTTGCCACCTAAAATCACTGTTCAATCTTAGCATCAGTGAAAGAGGGACAACTGGATATTACGTGTCTCTTGATGGAATAAAATGTGTAATACACATTTTCAACTATGAAGCGTTACTGCCAAAAAAGCTTAAACTGAAGCTAATCACACCTTTAGGTCAGACTTGCCATTTATAAGAAGTACAGGCTGGGTGCAGTGGCTCACTCCTATAATTCCAGTGCTTTGGGAGGCCGAGGTGGGAGGATCATTTGGGGTCAGGAGTTTGAGACCAGCCTGGGCAACACGGAGAAACTCCATCTCTAAAAAAAATAAAAAATCAATCAGGCATGGTGGCGTGTGCCTATAGTCCTAGCTACTTGGGAGGCTGAAATGGGAGAATGGCTTGAGCCCAGGAGTTTGAGGCTGCAGTGAGCTATGATCACATCACTGCAGTCCAGCCTAGGCAGCAAAGTGAGACCCTGTCAAGAAAGAAAGAGAGAGCAAAGGAAGGAAGGGAGAGAGGGAGTGACAGAGGGAAGTAAGTTATTGTTTAATGGGTACAGAGTTTCAATTTTATAAACTGAAAAGGGTTATGGAAATGAATGGTGGTGAGGGTTGCACTTCATGAATGTATTTTATAACACTGAACTGTATACTTAAAATGATTAAGATGGTAAATTTTATGTGTATTTTTAAAGTCACAAGGGCTAGAGAAACAAATATCACCCAAAGGAAGCAATGACAAATCTAAAATGTAAGATACTCTACAGGACAACTGACCTGGTCTCTTTAACATAACAATGACATTGGAAAAATTAAGGGAGAGGGCAAAAGGACAAAATATTCTAGATTAGAAGACACTTATGAGACCTAATAACCAAATGCAATGTGTAGAATTTATTTGAATCCTCAATCAAACAAATCACCTGTAAAAAAGATAATTTCTAGACAATGAAACATAAGCTATGAATAAAGACTGAGCATTAATTTTGTTAAGTGTGATATTATGTTGTGGTTATGTAAGAAAATGTCCCTATTTTTACAAATTTCTACTGAAATAGTTGGAAGTGAAAATTATGTGATCTGGAATTTGCTTTAAAATATTTCAATAGGGAAAAAATAAATATAGCAAAATATGGATATTTACTGTTCATTATACTATTTTCTCTACTTTCACATGTCTGAAATTTTCATAATAAAGACATTAAAAATAAGAACAAGAATGAATAAGAATAAAAAAAATAAAGAATGCCAACCCCGAGTAGAGAAACCAAACTCTTCGTAGTGGTACTGGGCCAGAGGGAAAGAAAAAAATCATAATGTAATTAAGTGAGAGAGCTATTAATTGAAAATGACTTCGCCTATAATTCACGCTCTTTTCTCTTTTTTCCCCAAAAAGGCTTTTTTATGGAACCAACTGTGTTCACAGATGTGGAAGACCACATGTACCTCGCCAAGGAGGAATCCTTTGGGCCCATTATGGTCATTTCCAAATTCCAAAATGGGTATGTTCTTCAGACACAATTTAACTTAGGTTTTGTCTAGATAAGGTTTTTTCCCCGTCATTGTGCTATATAGAGCACAAAATTAATGAACATGTAATTTTCTACCATAAGAAAACTCGTAGTTATTTAATTACCTTAAATAATTAGAAAAGTTATTTAATTATCTTAAATAATTAGAAATCGAACCATTGTAGATCGTAATATATTTTTGCTACTCAGTTTAAATTAATGGCCAATATAATGGGATTTTAGCTGATTAAATTTTAGTTTTGTACAGTCAACATCTGAAATGTCTGTGGATCAAGGTAAATAACTAAGAAATAACAAAACCACTTTTCAGATTTACATTCCTAGGGAAGGCAGCATCTGCAAAATCTTACTTTCCCGAAGAAACGGTGCTACAATCATAGGGGATTATGCCCCCAAAAGCTTGATACTCAACTTCTTACAGAATCGTTCACAATCACCCTGTAATCAACTGTCAGGGACATGCTGGTCTGTTACGCTACATGAAACACCTTTGCAAGGTGTTCAGCACATCAAAGAGGACTAACTGGTGACTGAGCTCATAAAACAGTATTAATACAATGGAGTCTCCTGGTGTACTGCACAAAATTCTTCAGAATGGCTTTAGGTTTACTTCAACCAATGAGAAGTTGAAAAAAAAAAAACTGGAATTCAGAGTTCAGAAGGACTTCTTGGTTGTTGATAGACATATTGTAAGAGACTTTTGGGGACACTAAGCTGAAGTGCATAAGGTTTTGACACACTGATCCAAGGATGCCTGTTTTAAATTCCCCTATAGGATAGTCTTGGTGTTAAATGTGCAGACATTAGAAGCTGGGTTTGGGGAATCTAAACACGAATCAGTCACAGTCGCTGTCCTGAGGAGCTTACCGTCTAATGGGGGAGACAGACAAGGAGATGGCCACTTAGTTCACAGGGGGCCAAAGGCAGGATGGTGAAGTGGGTCAGAGGAGGGACTCTGCCTCCTCACCTTACTACCTCTGTGAGCTTGGGCCAGTTACTTAACCACTCTGTGCTTAGTTTCTTCATTTATAAAATTGGGTTAATAACAGTATCTACCCTCTTAGGTCATTTTAAGGATTAAATAAGTCAAGTATTTGCTATTGCTTCTGCCAACATTATGCTTACTGTTATTGCATATAACTCCAAGGTGTTATTGCATAGAACTGTTATTGCATATAACTCCAAGGTGCTATGGAGCTGTGGCATCGTGACAGTCCTCAACAAGAAATGGCATAAAGCCATCTTTCTGCCTCTAGTCGTCCATAAATATGTGGGACCATACCATGTGCAGTGCATCAAGAAGTGAGAGTTTTAGTGGAGTCTCAGTTCTCTCCAAGTTAGGTTCCAAATTTCTTGTGCAAGTTTAACATTTTGTATAGTCAAGATGACCTTTGAAAATCCCTCCAGAGGGCACTACATTGAAACCTGCACTGTCTCTCAATAAATTCAGCACAACTAATTTTTCCTCTAGTTTTGGAACAGATCCTGTATCTTTGCTGGAGGACCAGATGAAATACCTGGCCTATATTTACTGGTTGTGTTGTAGACAATGTGTGCATTTTTAAACATTAGGATCACACTCAGAAAGGTAAGATACACTATGGAAGGCACATTGGAACTGGACTCAACTGGAAGAAGAGCAGGTTGATATCTCCACTACTTGGGCATGTACATACACTACATCAAAAGGCAGGGCAATCGACAGACCTATTTTGTTGAATAAGCATATGTAATTGAATTCACTCTCATTTGATGATGCGATACCATGGTATAGACATATGACACTATTCCTGCCCATGGAGAGCTTTTGTCCTCCAATTTATGGAGGGTGAATCATTAAATACAGGAAGAGTTAAACCAGGAACACATAGTTCATCCTACCAAAATACTGAAATTAGAGAAATGTGTACTACCTGATTATAGAGCTGACTTTTTATTGAAACTTTACTGTGTTCTAGGTACTATTAGGTCATTTCATCCTCATGACAACTAGACAGGTCCTTTTGTTATTACTTCCACTTTTCACAAGAATAAATGAAGGCATGGAGAGATGAGGTCATTTGCCCAAGGTCACCCAGGCAGTCTGGCTGCAGAGCCCTCCCACCAAACCACCACACTTTGCCACCTTGGCAGTGGCACTGGTACAATCTGAAAAGGCTTCGGGCACTGAAGGAGCCTTGAATCTTGTGTGCAAAATCTGAAGAGATGGAAGGAAATAGGGAGGATACTTGGAGGATACATCTAGAAGCAGGACTTAAGGGACAGGGGAGGAAGTGGAGAGGTCACCATCGACAAGTGTTGAAAAAGATTGAAAAGATGACTTTGGATCAGATTTTAAAAGGTATTTGTTGCCTGATATAAGAAAAATATAATATTAGAATTGTAATACTTCTTTGGGGCTTTCTTTTGGTAGAAGCCTGAAATGTTTCATTTATAAAAATTTAAGCAGGTGGCAGTAATGTTTTCTTGCTTCTGGCAGAGAGGGGAAAAATTATGGAACATTTAAAATGAGAGTGTTTCACTTTACATTTAATGAAGTTTTATGTCTTCCTAAAAACATCTTGTAGGGACATCGATGGAGTGTTGCAGCGAGCAAATAATACAGAGTATGGCTTGGCCTCAGGGGTTTTTACAAAAGACATAAACAAAGCTATGTACGTGAGTGAAAAACTAGAAGCTGGAACCGTTTTTATCAACACATACAACAAGACGGACGTGGCAGCCCCATTTGGTGGAGTTAAACAATCTGGCTTTGGAAAAGACTTAGGTATGGGTTTACTTTTCTACTTCTCGTCCCTTGTTGCCACATCGCAGGAAAATCTGCTCTATGTTTCATGCGACACGTGAATATTGTTTTGAAGGGCATTTCCTACACAGCAGTTAGATCTGGGTTTACAGAGGTACGAATTTTTTATAAATGTTAAACATTTTAATTGAATATAACATACATACAGAAAAGTATACAAATTATGTGGAAAGCTGTTTCTTTTCAAAAGAAGATTAATGTTAGAAGGAAAAAGAAACTCTGACAATCTATTTTAGCTAAAACATGTCTGTTTTTTTAATCTGACATTCAGCATGAATTTGGTTTAGCTTTCGTGGCACCAAATGGAACCAAGAAAGGAAAATGGGTGGAGGGCGGTACCCAGCTAGCTCCGGGAATAAATCCTGTCTCTGAGCTGCCTGGCAGTTTTTCAGAGTCAACACTGCAATTGGCAAGGTTTGTTGGCAGTCTGGGCAGTAAGATTTAGAGTATATAAAAAGCCAAAAACATAATTCACTGTGAGCAGTGACACTAACACCTTTCAAGCAATAGCTTACTTTGAATGCTAAATATTACGTGCAGGCCCTATTCCACTTAACCCGTATAGGCACAAGCAATCCTCACAATAGCTCTAGGAGATAGGTACTATTATTATCTTATTGTAAAGAACACAAAAATGGGGCTCAGAGAGGTTGAGTGAGTTGCCCAAAGTCACACAGCCACATACTGGCAGAGAGAATTAAAAGCCAGGCAGTCTGGCTGTGGAGCCCATTTCTTACATCGTCAGTCTGGCATGCTGTTTCAAAAACTAAAATGTTTGCAATTTACTGAAATTACAATCTGCTATTTTAAGTTTGGTTCATTTGGGTTTTTATTTTCCTCTTTCCTGATAACTTTTTGCAATATATTTGCAGCAATAAAAGTAGTTCTCACTTTAAATTCCACTGGGGGAAGGTAAACACTTTTTCTTTCCCATGTCTTAATTTGGCTTTCATCCCTGTATCCAAAACAGTGGGAGACTTTCCTAGGGAAATTATTATTAGAAAGCAAGGCATCCGTGTTTCATCTGTCTTTTGATAGAGTGTAATCGAGTAGCTGTTTGTTTTACTATAAAATACTACAGTTTGCCTAATAGTTTCTTCCTCCCCCAATTTTAAAACCCCTTAGCTCAGGGGTTCTCAACCTTAGCTGCATATTAGATTAGAATCACCTGAGAGCTTTAAAAAATACAGAGATACTGATCTAATTGGTCTGGGGTGTGACCTGGGATCAGGAGTCTTAAAAGTTTCTTGGGTGATTCAAATGTGGGGACATGGTTGACAGCCCTTGCTTTAGCTCGGCTTCCAGAATCACATACTCATTAGTTTCACCGCGGTAGTCACTGCCCTTTAACCACTGTGGAGACTGATGATTGTAGCAGCTCAAAATAGAAACCACTGAAGAAAGGCAGACCTATTTATTTTTTGCCTGGACATGCTCCTCTGTTTCTAACCTACAATACAAATAGACTGCATTTTCCTTCTCTTTAAAATAAGATTAAACCAAATGATCTCAAACTTTCTTTCCTGTGCTCAATTCTGTTTCATTTAATATCATCTGAAGGACAGTAGTAAGTATCTTGGTCACTTACGTTCAGCATAAATGAACAAAGGGTAAAAGGTGAAGTTTGTCATCAAGCAGAAAAATAAAGGAGAAATTTTTGAGTTGAAGCTGACCAGCCAACACTCTCTGGTCCTTAGGAGGCCTGGTAGGTAGTCTAGGTCCTTACTAGTCAAAGTGTGGACCACTAACATCAACGGCTTCTGGGAATGGTTAGAAGCACATAACTTCAGGGCCTATATCGGACTTAATTGAATCAGAATCTGCAGTTTAAGAGTCTTCAGGTGATTCATATGAACTTCAACGTTTGAGAAGCACTGACCTTGGCCACATTCCATTTGCTTAGTGACCGATACACCTACCTACATCTATTTCTGGAAGTCTGGTCACATCATATCCACCTTTAAACCTGGTCCATCAACTGCTTTTCTCTTTCCTAGGCGAGGAAGCTCTAAACGAATACCTCAAAACCAAGACAGTGACGCTGGAATATTAGAGCAACACCATCACCAGGAAACCTTGCCAGACAGCACCACTTCTCAACTCTGGACACACTTAAGAAGCCCGGGTGTGCGGAGGCAGGAGGTATCAGCCACAAGCTGAAAAGTACACACATGGACCATAAAGAGGGTCAGGCCGTATGTCAAAGCATTTACACATGTGCCTAAATATTTTCTAATACACCTTTTATGCCTTTGTATGATTTGCGGTTGTTGGGTTTTGACTATGTTGTATATTATACGTATTTCTAAAATATCAAGCTGCTTTTTCTCTACCAAGACTAATCTATTCATGGTTGTCCGTCTTGAAAATGTCAAAATCATGCAGTTATAATACACAAGGTGCATTTATTGGAACCTTTGTATAATATACACAGGTTTTAATCTCTGAACTATACATGTGGGGTTATTAAAAAGACTGTCTATAATTCTGCTTCCAAGGAACAGTATATCCTGTAAGGAATGTGAAGGTAGTTTTTCTTTTCATATTTGGAAATAAGATACATCTTTGTGCCTTCGGCATTCTACAAGGTCTGTCTGGGATGTATCCAGCCATGTAATACGAAAATGGAGGCATTTATTGAAGAAGATACAAGATACGACAAACACTGTACAAAAGACAATGACCCCTCAGTCCCCTTCAAAGTAGGCACCTTGGGACCTCACACAGTTCTCCCAGCATCTCTTAACCTAGTGGTTCACCTTCAGCAGATTCTTGACCATCTTTGAAGTGAGACCACACGTTTATTTGCACTGCACTCATTGCACCGTCCCCGAAAGCCCTCTGAATCATCTGAATCGTTTCCACAGAGGGATGTTCAAGCTTAATGCCAAATTTAATGCAGAGTCGTTGCTCTACTCGCTCAGCCATTTCGAGTGCGACGGCCACACAGTTCACGTGCTCACCGAGCAGCGTCCAGCGCCCCTCTGACTAGTACAGCGCAGTCACCATTGTTCACGCCTACGCATTACAGCGCACTCTCCTCGGCGGCCAGGTTACATGGATGTCGCGCAAACCATTCTCGTTATATTAACATTGGCTGGATACCTTCTGGATAGACCTCGTTATTTTTTAACTCACTGTGATGGGTGATCAACCCACAAACATTTCTTGAGTACCTACTAGGTACAAGATACTATCTTATGTCCTGAGGAGTATACAGAATTTAATGACATGATCTTTGGCCCCCATCTAGTTTAGCTTTTAAAGTGAATTTTACAGTATGATATAGTAGAAAGTAAATAGCCTTTGAAGGCTGATCTTGGTTCATATCACACCATCTTACTATCTATGTGACTTTGGGAAACGTAACGCAACTCCTCTGAGCCTCAGCTTCCTCATGTGTACAATAGGGACACTAATGCCTTCCTCAGGACCCTTATTATATGAGGATTCAATGCAGTAAGTAAAGCACCTGACGTTTGTGCTTTGCTTACGGTAAGTACTCAAATTTAATTGCTTTCCCTCATCACTTTTAAAAATATACTGAGATAGGTTAATTAACTAGATGAATTAATTTCCCACAACCCTTTTCAATAATCAACTCCTAGATTACTTTTCTCATCCATTGTTCTGACACAGTGCCTGATACAGCAGCACTGAAAATGCCATGTAATGAAAATTGGCGGTGGTACGCGGAAAAGGGGTGCTCTTCTTTCTGCAGCTGACTCGTCCTTCATAGGACACATCTGTCTCCATTTTTCTACCTACTGGTTCTGGTGCTCACTGGCTGTGTGATCTTGGGCAAGTTAGTTACCTGATATCTCAGAGCCTAGGTTTGGCATCTATAAAATGGGTAAAAAGTCTCTATCTAATTAGGTGCTGCAAGGATTCAATGAGATAGTATACTTAATGCACTTAACAAGGTGCATTTGGAACACAGTCAGCACTTAAGAAATGGGAACTATTACAATCCATGCAGTACTCGCGTAACTTCCCATTGTCAGACAAAAGTAATTAAGTGGGTAAATTACCACCATCCACATATGACTAGAAGGCAGGTTCCCGAATCACAGAAGTTTCTGGAAGATGGCCAGAGAAATTAAATTCTATTAAGCCTCCTCTAGTAAAATTTCAATAGACATTCCTATTTCTTTGAAGAAGCCCCTCGGGAGTATTTGTTACTCTGGAGACACTGCATTATTACATGAAGGGAATACAGGGACTCAGTAAACAATGATCAACAACAACAACAAAATTGAGGCAGAGAACATTTTCAAAGGGAGGAATATAAGGTTTGATCCCAGCATGATAAACAGGGCAAATTTTGCCTGTAAGCATTTTTTATTGTACTAAAGCTCATTTACCATCAGAGCTGGGCACAGTTGAAATTCTGAGTTGGAATGAATATTCACTGGGCCCAAAATGACAGTTCATATTTAAATAAAATGACAAAAATCTTATTTATAAGTAATTGCTTTTAGATGAAGTGTTATAACTCATTTCATGTGATTTAGAATATCACTTTATCAAATTATTTTAATGACAGAATGAATGGCAGACAAAAACATGCCTGTTCTCATTTTATTTTTTACTCTCTAATATTAATCTCAGTTGCAGTGTTTTTAATCTTCACTGGGCTGCAAACCTGTTTGAGAATCTGATAAAAGCTGTGAACTCCCCGTCCCACTTCTACCCCAAAATGTATATGCACACACATAATGCTGCAAGTATCTTCAAGGGATTCACAGACCACCCAAAGGCCCTGCTTGAGCCACAGATTAAGAACTTTCTCGGCAGGCATGGTGGCTCACACTTGTAATCCTAGCACTCTGGGAAGCCGAGGCGGGCGGATCATTTGAGCTCAGGAGTTTGAGAGCAGCCTGAGCATGAGCAAGACCCTGTCTCTACTAAAAAAAATAGAAAGAAATTAGCTGGACAAGTAAAAAACATATATATATATAAAATTAGCTGGGCATGGTGGCACATGCCTGTAGTTCCAGCTACTTGGGAGGCTAAGGCAGAAGGATTGCTTGAGCTCAGGAGTTTGAGGTTGCTGTGAGCTAGGCAGACACCACGGCACTCTAGCCTGGGCAACGGAGTGAGACTCTGTCTCAAAAAAAAAAAACAAAAAAACAAAAAAAAAACCCTCCTTTCTCCATATCAAGTTCTATAAAGTTCTTACCAACTTAAGCGTTTATATCTGACTACTGATCAGAATCAAAGCCTCCATGGAACTGGTAAAATGACCAGCTGAATTTGAATTGGAACATAATGATCCACAGCCGAGTGGGTGGTTTAATTAACACAGAGCATAATTAAATCACTGCTGTTCTTTCAGATCACTGATTATTGTGCTAAGCTAAAAGATAAAGCTGTCATCTGATTACCACCTGAATTGGGGAAGTGTGCTGGACATTTAAGCAGTTCAATTTCCCTGCTAATTCCCCACCCCCAGGCCTTTGCTAAAGCAGTCCCCTTTCCCTACAACACTCTTCCTGGCCATTGCTACCCCTAGCTGGGCTAAGTGTCTCTTCTCTATGCTCACACTTGTCTCAAACACGGCATTTAACACTTGACACTAAAATTATCTGTCTTCCTAACTAGATATGGGCACCCTCCCCGCCCCCAGGGTTAGCATTCTGTCCATAACAATACAACAGCTATCATTTATTGAAGGCCTCCTGTGTGCTTGACACTATGCTTACTGCTTTTTAAATGTTATTTTTCAACCTTTGCAATACCTGAAAAAATGAAGAAACTGAGGTGCTCTTCTTACTACCTCTTCCACTACCAAGCCATCGTCACCTCTTCTCTACAACACTGCCCAAGCCTCCCAGCTGGACTTCCTGAGTCCTCCCTAGTGTGGTCCTGTTCAAAGCGTAAGTCAGATGGTGTCACTGCTCTGCTCGAAACCCTATAATGGCCCCCATTTCCCTTAGAATAAAGTCCAGTGTATTTACATGGCATATCCATCTTGCTCCTGGCTGCCTCTGACCTCAGCTCCGTAAGAATTTCCCTCTCATTCTGTTCTAGCCATCCTGGCTGCCTTGAAGTTCCTCAAACACACCACGCATGCTCCTTCCTCGGGGCCTTGTACTTACTGTTCCCTCTTCGCAGTGGTGTGCTGGTAAATGTTTAACAAATGGTTCTCTGGGGGGGAAAACCCTGGTTTATAGCATTTGCAGACATCTGTGTGTAAATATTCTGATCAAGGCTGAATTCAAGCTACCAATTTGACCTCACTGAACACAGAGCGGGGGAGAGATACAGTCAGAACAAGCGCTAGCCAGTGCCCCACACCACTGCCTCTTCCTCAAACTCTTCCCCATACGCAACCTCATGGCTGGCTGTTGTACTTCCCTCAGGTCTCTCCTCAAATATCATCTTATTAGAGATACTCCTAAAATTAGGCTTAATTATTAGACTAATCCTAAAATAGCACATCTGCCCTGTAATTCTTTATTCTCCTTATCCTGCATTATTTTCATAGCACTTATCACTACCCGGTGTATATTAATCATCAATCAGTCCCCATTAGAACGTAAGCTTTGTGAACAGGTGCTTGTTTATTCAATACTGTATCTCTAATACTTAACATGTAGGAGGAGCTTAATATTTGCTTTCAAGTGAAGAGGTTAAGTAACCTGCCCAAATCACACAGCAATTAAGTGGCAGAACAGGTATTCAAATAATAAAGATGGTGGTTTTAACCAAACTGAGAGAGTTTTTATTCCCAGTGCCTAATCAGGGCCTGGGTAGTGCATTGTACAGTCTATTTGTCAAACTAAAAAAATAAATAAATGAATTAGCAAAATAAGCAAAATGGACATCATCTAGACAGGTGCAGTGGAGTACACCTATAGTCCCAGCTGCTGGCAAGGCTGAGGTGGGAGGATTGCTTGAGCCCAGGAGTTCAAGGATACAGTGAGCAATGCCTGTGAATAGCCACTGCACTCCACCCTGGGCAACATAACGAGACCCTGTGTCTTAAATAAAAAAAAAAAAAAGAAAAGGACAACATTATCTGCGAGAGCCAAGGTGAAGAATCAAATTTGGTTCCCCATAGCTGCCCTACAAGAAGATGAAGCTGTTGGGGGAAACCTGTGCTAGAAGGAGAATATGAGACATGATGGATAAGACATGAGGCATGATAAATAAGGGCGACTATTATTGTTTTTACTATTATACAAATAATACCCAAGTGGATTTTTTAAATGACTAAATAATACCTAATTATGCAAAAAATACATAAAACAGGAAGGTAAGAATCAACCATAATTTCTCCACACAGAAATAACCCACAGATGATATTTTGAGACTGTTCCAGGCTTTTTCTATGAATACATATCTCTTTTTTTTACAGAATTCATATAATATTATATATAACTTTGTTACCTGCTTTTTAAATTAATATATCATAATCATCTTTCTATGTCAATAAACACACTTCTGCATATTTCAATGGCCTTAATTCAACTTTTTTTTAATTTCAGCATATTATGGGGTTACAAATGTTAAGGTTACGTATATTGCCCTTGTCCCCCTCCCCCCTCTCATGTTTCTTTATGAAATACTTTCTATAGTTTTTCAGGATATTGTCTAACTACTGTTATTGATTATGTATCTTAATAATTACCTAAAATGAACCCAAGTTCTCAAAGGCCGCATGGAGACTGTTCTTCTCAGTAGCTCAGTGAATGAGAGCTGATACCCTTCTACCTGCTGTCACAAAGTAGCAGGTACCAAATGAGTAGTACAAAATCACAGCCCTTAAAAATTTCCCAGTGGTTCTTAACCCTGGCTGC
>CAUYMX010051763.1:0-50011 GCA_963573855.1 Lepilemur septentrionalis
ATTAGCTGGGCATGGTGGCGCATGCCTGTGGTCCCAGCTGCTCGGGAGGCTGAGGCAGGAGGATCACTTGAGCCCAGGAGTTTGAGGTTGCTGTGAGCTAGGCTGATGCCATGGCACTCTAGCCCGGGCAACAGAGTGAGACACTGACACAAAAAAAAAAAAAGGGAGCAGACACAGGAAGCAACAAGTTCGGGAAACAACTCAGACTGTTGGTAAAGGACAGAAAAGAGACCTCAGTTTCAGGGTCCTAGGAAGGGGTTGCGTCTCAGCCAGCCGGGGTGTGCAGGGCTGGGAGCATGGTCTGGTGACGATGGGGAAGAGTGTGGAGGGTGTTATCTGGGGTGTGGTTAAAGCACAGGGTAAATGCACCTTGAAGTGAGGTAGGATCCGCTGCACCACCCTGGGCCGTGGGAGTTATAACTTCAGGTTTGCAAGAAATAGCCCCCGCCCAGGACAGAGGGGGACAGAATGACTTCGTGGTCAAGACTTTGGCTTTGTGGCATCCAGAAACAACACTGCACTGCAGTCTGAAAGGGTGAGCACAGAGTTTAGGGACAAAGGGCATCACTGGCTGCAGTAGTAGCAGCTGGCAGGGGTGACACTGGCGGAGGAGGAAGTAACCACCCACGGAACAGCACTGCCCAGGCCTGTGGGCCCTGGGCCTGTGAGATTTTGCAACTCCACCAACTCAGTGATCTTGGAGAACTAGAAGTGTGGGCAAGGGTTTGCCTATAATTGGGTTCTTTTCTTTCTTTTCAATAGGTAAGTGATCCAGAGTTTCATTTGTCTTGCAGTCTGAGGGGCCAGATTTTCTGTAGGGAGAGAACCACATATTTCAGAGAAATGGAAGAGTGCCGGAGTCCCCCTCACTCATGTCTGCTGAGTGACTTTCTCAAGGGTCCCTGTCCATGTTCCTCATCCCCTTAGCACCTGGAACATGGGAAAGTGTTGAATGAATGAACGAGGAATATATTGAATTCCCACTCTCAAAAAGCAAAAAAAAAAAAAAAAAAAAAATTACATAAAACTGTATGTTGTATAATAAGAGATGGTATGCATGAGTTTATCCCTGACACATTCTGTAAAACAAGTTGTTCAGGGGAGGGAGGGTAAGAGTGGTCACAGAGCTCAGGACACCAGAGGCTGAGGATAGAAAATACAGAAGCAGCCGGGCACGGTGACTTGTGCCTGCAGTCCCAGCTTCTGGGGAGGGTGAGGTGAGAGGACTGCTTGAGACCACGAATTCAAGACCAGTCTGGGCGACATAGTGAGACCCCATCCCCCCTGCCAAAAATATTGAAGAGACATATGAATATGAGACCATATAATTTATCTGATAAGTCAATACAATTTTGAGAGTAAATTATAATTATTAAAATTATTGATTTACAGACTGAAAATTGGTTTCTTATATTGTTAGATAATATCTACAGAATAGTTTCTATGTTAAAAACAGTTTTACAAGAAAATTCTTTCTAAAATATAAAAATGGCATATATCCATGTATATTGAAGCAAATTCAAAAATAAATTCTTTTTCTTGTTTTAGAGACTGAGTCTCACTATGTTGCCCAGGCTGGAGTGCAGTGGTGTGATCATAGCTGACTACAGCTTTGAACTCCTGGGCTCAAGTGATCCTCCTGCCTCAGCTTCCTGAGTGGCTAGGACTACAGGTGCACATCACGACACCCAGCTAATTTTTAATTTTTTTGTAGAGGTGGGGTCTTGCAACATTGCCCAGGCTAGTCTCAAACTCCCGGCCTCAAATGATCCTCCTGCGTCAGCCTCCCAAAATGCTAGGATTACAGGCATGAGCCACTGTGCCCAGCCCAAAACAAATTCTTTATACTGGTTTGAACATTAAAGATAATGTAAGCAGAATAATTATTCTTGATACATATTCATATACTTTACTCAGTTTCTTAACCATATTGATCTCTAGTATTCTGTTACTGTTACTTTCCAAAGAATATTTTTTGGGTTTTTTTTGTGTGCTCTTACTATTTAAAATTTTTTTCACAAAATTGTCTACGATCTTCAAACTTGCACTTGAAGGTTAATTAATTTGAGATTATTGACATCTTTAATTGACACTTTTCCGTAGACCATAAAATTAGTAATTAAGAAACTCTCTCTACAGGTGCTGAGGTACCTGGTAAGTTCAGATCATATTCTGCTAGAGGGAGAATATTCTCAATTGCAATCATTTTTGCATTGAATATGTAAATGTTTCAGCCCAAATATTCACACAGGTGCTGTCTTTCTGTCTCTACTCATAGTACTTTTCTTGGACAAAATTTTTATGAGACAAAATTTGTCAAGTAAGTTACCTCTGTTACGATTTTTTAAATCTTTTGCCAAATTTAGATGGTACAAAAATTATACCCTTTTTCAATTTCATTCCATTCCAGTAAAATAAAATGTATCTAGTTGAAAATAAGAACTCTATCAAAAGACTTAAAATATTCCAAAGCTCAGTTATAGAATTTTAAAACTAAATCTTGTACACTGTTCTTTTAATTTATTTATGGCTTCCCTCACTTCTGGAGAGCAAATTTATTATCTCCCTATGTGCAGGTCTTGTTTTGAATAAATGCAATTCTCTGAAAGTGTCAAAAGCTCAAAAAAAGGTTTTTTGGTGGTCTATGCATTGATTCCTGAGAGGAATATTTCCAAGTGATTTTTTTTTAAAAAAAAATTGCACCCGAGATTTAAAGGACCTATTTACAAAAGACTTCAATATCATTGTTTAACAATTTACAAATTAATTCTTCAAAGTTTTGATTCGTGTTAGCCAGTAAAGAGAGAAAGCTCATATTGCCTTGCTGAAGGAATCTTTTATCCATATTACCTTTATACAATTAAATTTTATAGTTTAGTTACTGTGACTATTTATTATTATTATTTTTTAATTTTGATGACTGTCACTTCTATTTGATGGCTAGAACATCATAGCTTTTTTGGATGTAATTATGAGATATGTGTGAACCACAACCAGTGCCAAATATGGTTTCTATCAGTTTCTAAAGTAGTGAGAGGATTATTTCTAAAACACTGCTATGCTTCATCAAAATTTGTATCTGTATTATTGCCACAAAAACAAATCATTTTATTTTTAATATTGAAGTTTTAAACTGAATTTACAATAGCATTTACAATAATGTCAAGTGTTTCATCATTGACAGAGGGAATGTCCATAGCTTTACTTTGAAAATATATGAAAAATCGTATCATTGTAATTTGCTTAAGTTATTTTCTGTTTGAAGATTACGATGACATCATTATAATGCTGTTATAATTTATCTGTTTGCAAAATTCCTCTTCTGCCAAAGCAACACAAACCAGTATTATTTTGCTTTCCAAACATGATCAAGAAAACTTAGCATTGCAAATAAGTGAAATTAATTTGGAGGACCAGCTATCTGATCTAAATGAAAGTCTTGCTTCATAGAGTAATAAGTAAACAAACCCGCTGCTGTTGCCCATATTAAATTGTCATTTTTGAGCAGTCTTCTTAAAGTAACTATTAATTTTTGAAGGAGACGCTGATGCCTTTTCAGCTGATTTAGATCTTCTGGGTTCCATGTGATCAGTGATACACCATTGCAGTAGATGTCAAATGTTGACAAACATTTTGTGTAAGTTACACATTTATCATCAACTGTTTAGAGAAATGGAAATTTACTACTTAATTTTTTTTATTAAACATATACTTTCTATTGTTTTAGCTCATTCCCAATAAAATGGCTTACTGCATATAAAAAAGCACTACCAAACAATAAAATAAACAGTTCTACACTTATTCCATGCAATAATGGCAAAACCGCAGTGGCGACAGAATTAGGAATATGCTCTTTTGCTTTATGGCAGGCCTATGCATCATGGCCCTATGAATAAAATACTCGTTTATTGTTGTGGCTAATAATGTTCTTGTTCTCTTATTTCTCTGCATATTTTTATTTTCCTTTTCCTTTTTTTTTTTTGAGACAGAGTCTTACTTTACTGCCTGGACTAGAGTGCCATGGCATCATCATAGCTCACAGCAACCTCTAACTCCTCGGCTCAAGTGATCCTCCCACCTCAGCCTCCCGAGTAGCTGGGACTACAGGCATGCAGCCATGATGCCCAGGTAATCATATTTTTCTTTTTATCAGGGAGCTGAAGCATGTAGCTGACATCTGTGAAACTTGCCATACACATACCTTAGAGTATGAGCTATGAAATTCCACTAAAGCAAAAGAAAGTATGAGATAAAGGAGTCCTAACACTCCAGATTACACCACACAAGCCAACGTGATCATTAACCACTGACTGCAGCCCGGGAGCTGTCCCTGTTTGTCCACTTCCCATTTGTCAATATGTTGCTTTTAAGTCCCCCCTTTACTTCCTCACTATGGAAGGGCTCCAGAACGTTCTCCTCGCTGTGCAGCTTCCACCTTTGCCTCATTTCAAGTTAGCGATCAATGTACGAACCCTCCAGGGTGCTGAGTGCTGAGCAGGTGCTGAGTGACTCAGGATAAATGATCCCGGATCCTCCCACGAAGCCTCTCAGAGTTTAGGGTAGAGACCGGCAGGGCACAGTGACCCACGCTCATGGAGGACCATAATCAGCGGTGAAGGATTGCGCCAAACAAGCACGAGGGGAGCCAAACAACCTCCTTGGCACCAAGTCGGGCAAGAACTTCAGCTTCACCTGTCCTGTCATTTTTTCTCTAGTTAATCATGTATCCCTGGTAATAACCCTAAAATTGAGACCCCCCCCCCAGAGCTCAGAAAGAAATATGTATCACCCTAGTATTGAGTTAAGAAGACCAATCTCTCTGCCACTGTTTATATGATCTCATAATATATTTACAAATGTTTCTTATATCCTTATGGATATGATTTTCTATATTTTTCTTAAAAGGAGAAATTACTACTTATACGAACTTACAACCTATTTTGAAATATTATTTCTCATATTTTTATAGGCCACCTGCTGCATTTTTTCCAAAGGAGGAGAAATCCACAAGTAAAAGGACTCCATGGGCATTATCCCTCCTCCGCCCGCATTCTGCACAGACGTTGATCATCAGTCTTCGAGAGACCACTTAAGCAGCCTTTTGAGTCTCACATGGGAAGGATGGTGTGAAAATGGCATTCACAGTGATACTTTGGACTTGCATGGGTCGCTTGTGGAAGAAGACAAATTGAAACGAAAAGTCCAGAGCACACTGGTGTGTCTGAAGAGGTGACATGTTTTGCAGAGATGACAGCACTTACATTCAAGGACTTTCCATGAAATATGAGAAGTTGGATATTTTATTTCTAGGAACCAAAAAGTGGCTACTAGTAGGAGCTAAATCCTCAGAACTATCTCTGAGAGGTGGGACCATACTCTATACTCTTTTCTCTGAATACTCTGAAGAGGTTAATTACTTAATTTGTCCATTCGTTTGGTAAATGCTTGCCATGCTCTGGGCACTGGAGTAGCTATGGAGATACTAGCAAAGTCCTCCCTCATGAATGCTGTGTTCAAGTGGAAAAGATAGTCAATCAACAAAGAGGCATGTTAGTAACTGGGGCACTGGGGAGCTGCTTTAGACATGACTGTGACACACAGCCTCTCTGGAGACATCTACCTACAGCAGTGAAAACAAAAAAGATAATGGAGAAACTGGGTGGTTTCTCCAGTTCTTTCACTAGTTGTATTAATTGGATCAGGTTGCCATAACAAAGTATTACTGACCAAGTGCTTTAAAAAACAAATTTATTTTCTCACAATCCTTGAAGCTAGAATTCTGAGATCAAGGTGTCAGCAGGTCGGCTTCTTCTGAGACCTCCCTCCTCTGCTTGCGGATGGCCATCTTCTTCCTGTGTCTTCACACGGTCTTCCCTCTGCGTGTGTCTGTGTCCTCACCTCTTCTTATTATAAAGACACCAGTCTTATTGGATTAGGGCCCTATTAGGGCTGCTACAACAAAAATACCATAAACTGGATGTCGTATAAACAACAGAAACTATTTCTTAGAGTTCCAGAGGCTGGGAAGTCCGAGATCAAGATGCCAGCAGGTTTGGTGTCTGGTGAGGACTCGTTCTCTGTTTTATAAATGGCACTGTCTTACCCTGTCCTCACATGGTGGAAAGGGCAAACAGGCTCCCTTGGGCCTCTTTTATAAGGGCTCGAATCCCACCCATTGAGTTGGGGCCTTCATGGCCTAGTCACTTCCCAAAGGCCCCACCTTCTAATACTGTCCACATCAGGGATCAGGTTTCAACTGTGAATTTGGGGGGGACAGAAACATTCAGACCATAATAGGCCTACCCTAATAACCTCATTTTAGCTTAATTACCTCTTTGAAGACACTTCAGCATATGAATTTTGGGGGAACAAAATTTAGCCCATGACACTAGTTATAAAATGAACCCTTGCAGGAGTAGGGAACCTGAGACTTAAGGCCACACGTGGCCCTCCAGATCCCCAAGCACAGCCCTTCGACTGAATCCAAACTCCACAGAACAATCCCTTTATTAAAAGGATTTGTTCTGTAAAATTTGGATTCAGTCAAAAGGCCACACTCAAGGATCCAGAAGGCCACGTGTGGCCCCAAGGCTTCAGGTTCCCTATCCCACCTCTTAACTCCCACCAGTCTGCAAGCTACCCTTTCAAGAGGGCTAGCTCTCAAGGGGGTTAAGGGACATGCCCAAAGCCTGAGGGACAGAAAATTCTAGAAGCAGAACTCAAACTTAGCTCTATCAAAATTTCTCCCTGCAGCTAATGGGAGGGAAGCCAATGAGAGAAGCCTTAGTTTTGAGTGATCGTTTGTGGTGATAAATTAGGGCCAGTCCTTGGAGGACCACGAGGGAGGTGAGATCCTCCCTCCGCTGGCCTCTGCTCTGCATTCCCGGGGTGCCGGGGACAGTGTGGTGGAGGAGCACAGTGTGTGCACTCAGGTGCCGCCATTGCCCGGTTCTTGGACCCTGTGCAAGTTCCTCAACAGCTCCCAAGTTATTCTGTTTTCCCACGTGGGAAACCCTTCAGGGGCGGCAGAGGATGGTAACAATTACCAGAGATACGACACATAAAGCACCTGGCATGAGGTTCATGGTCCTTTCGCTGCTGACCAAATACATCCGCTCATCTGCTGACTGGGAATATCCATAGTTACTGTTAGGAGCGCTAGGAGCACTGAGGTCTGTGACCGAGGCAGCACGTGGAAAGTGCCTCGGGCACCAGACAGGGTCCATCGGGATGGCAGCCATCGCTGCTGTTAGTCCTTCCTTCTTCCCTGCTCACACTGCTTCTTCTCCACCCCATTGCTGCTCTGTGGGCCCTGCTGGTCTGCCCTAAGCCCTGTGCTGTCCCGGGTATTATCTTGCTATCCTCATAGGTTACTCTGCTGTCACGCAGATGGAATTGTGAGCCCATTTCTAGGAGCAGCACATTCTAATGGGCAGGGTGGGTCTCCGACCAAGACCATACATCACGTCTGACTAGCAGAGCAAACCGTCAGCGATTTCACGCGACAGCAGCAATCATCTGAGCTGGGGCTGACAGCTAAAACGTTCACTCCTGATTAATTAATTCAATCAAGCCTTTGCCAACTCATAAATTGTTCAGGCACGCTGTTCACTCAAAAGATCTCTTGTTGGCTAATTGCTTAAGTGATTTTTAAAATTGTTTTAATGAACCACACTGCAGAGGGATTCTGTGCTATTTTTTTTTCTATCAATAAGAGAAAGGTTCATGATGTGTGTGAAAAAAATAACTTAGGTTATGGTCTGGACCTAGTGGGAAGGAAACCGATGCATAGGGCAGAAAACTTGCCCTGGCCTGGGTTTTAAAGCCATGTGGGAAGTTTGGTTTCATCTTCTTCCTATTTCTTCCCTCCTGCCTCATCTCAGGCATTCTGCTTGGGACATGTGGCATGGGGCTGCAGCAGTTCTGAAGTCAATAAATCTGAGTGAGTTCATAGCACTTACTGTGGACAAAATCTAACAGCCACAAAATATCACGGGGCGGTTTACAGCCTGCTAGTAACATCTCTCTTGTTGCTGCTCAAGGCTAGTTCCCCTGGGTGTTGATAGGATGTCATCTCACCCACCCCATCCCCTGGCCTGTCTTTTATGCAGGCTGCCATGTGTCTTCCAGGAAGGATCCAGGGGGAATCATGGGAGGTTTTATGGGCTAATGTGTCTGTAGAGGTGAGAAAAATGAGAACAAGGTAGACGGCGGCTCTGACGTTACTGCACTCTTACCCAGGAACCTAACAAAACAGCAGGTGGGAGAGAGAGGGTGAGGGAGGTCAGGAGGGAGATCCACAGAAACCATGCAGGAAAGAGAGAAGAAATGAATACAAGGCAAAAGGAGAAAGATACTGAGACAAAGCGAAAGACAGAGAAAGACGGTAAAAAGGAATAGAAAATGAGACATCGAATACTATAAAGAGAAAGAGCCAGAAATACAGAGATAAAATTAGGAATCGATAGACGGAAAGGGACAAAGTAGGGAGCAAATTAGAGATCTAATGTAAAAGAGAGAACACAGGAAGTTAGTGAGAGAGGGGGAGAAAGAGGGAAAAAGGCGTTGAGGGGAGAATAACGTTACCTGGAGATTTTGTTTGGCAAGGTAGCATCAATATTCCATTTGCTGTCTCTGCAGTTAGCTCCTAGAGAACATTCCAGGACTTTACCACTGCAGCCTGTACATCCTCTCTTACTTTCAAAATGTTGCTTGGGTAATGACTTCATTGATCTAAACCCTAGCTCCATTTGACATGCCATTTTGTAGCACACAACTTCAATGGCTTAGCACTTAAGCTTTGTGGAGTGTTACCGAAGTGTGACACTGAGCACTTGTCATGGTTTCTTCAGTTGTAAACGACTTTCACCCTCCGTGTATCAGCCTTGTTCAGGCTGCTGTAAATCGTTGCCGTCTCGGGAGACACCCAGTCTGCTGCGACAGGTCAGAAGAGCTGCAGCAAGTTTGATGAGGAGGGGTCTACGAAAGGCAAGTCTTCCAGAAAGAAGACCATAGACAGTAGCATCATGCACATGACATAAATGTCTTAAAATCTCTACCTCCTGTCATTCCTGTGTTTGTCCTTGAGGACTGGGAAATTTTTCTTGCTTTAAGCTTCCTGTGGGCTCTGCATTACAGACACCGCAAACAGAGGCAATACTCCCACTCTTCAGCTTGACAGTGCTCGGATCAGGGGTGTGCAGGTTGTATTAATGATTCCTCACACTGTGCCACCCTTCAGGGGGTGACCAACACCCGCTTAATTTTAATGTAGTATCATTTATCAACCTTTTCCTTTATGGTTTGGTTTCTGTGTCCTGTTTGTAAAAAATCGTTATTTGCTTCAAGGTCACAAAGAAATTCTCCTATGTGTGTTCGTGAAGCTTTATTGTTTTAAGTTCCGCACTTCAATCTACAATCCATTTGGGATTTACTTTTGTATATGGTGTAAGGGAGCAGGGAGGATCAAGTTTCATTTTTTTCCTCACCCAAATATCTAGCTGATGTAGCACCATAAACTGAAGACTGTCATTCCCTTATGGGTCTGCAGTGCTACTCCTAAATAAATTCCAGGATCAATACTGTATTCTGTTCCATCGGTTTGTCTAACCTGGCACCAATACCACGCATTCTAGCTTTATAATAAGTCTTGATATCTTACACAGGAAGTTCTCCACATTGCATTCCTTTAGATGTCTTGGTCATTGCATTTGCATGTCTTGCATTTCCTTATGAATTTTACAATCAGCTTATCAATTTCCATACAAACACACACCCACAGAAATCTGAGGGAATTTTGGTTGGGATTTTACTGACTCTATCAATGAATTTGAGGATAATGCATTTACCAAGTTTTTTCCATCACTTTTGTCTCTTCCTAATTCCTGGTATATTTTTGTCCTTGACCATTGTACTTTCTTCCATTTATTTAGGTCTTCTTTAGTTTCTCTCAATATTATTTCATTGCCTTGAACATCTGTAATCAGAGTTAGTCCTATTTGATTTTATACGCTGTTGTATACAGTATCTATTTTTGTTAAAGTTTATGATGTTTGTTGCTGCTACAGGAAGATAATTATTTTTTTAAATTTTCTATGTTCATCTTGTATCTGGCAATTTGTTGCAATAATTTGTAGGTTTAAATAATTTGTCTGCACACACAATCATATTATTTGCAAAAAAATAAAAAAGATACTTGTAATTTTCCTTCCAATCCTATACTTTACATTTATTTTCATTGCTTTATTGTATTAGTTTGAATCACCAATAAAATTTTAAATATAAGTGGTGATAGTAGGCATGCTTATCCTGACCTCAGAGAGAAGGTTTTTGATATTCACCATTAAGGATAATATTTGCTATAGGTTCTTAACCATATCAGGTTAAGAAATTTGCCTTCAATTGTTGGATTTGCTAAGAGTTTTTAAAAATTAGCAATGGATATAGAATTTTATTTAGTGCTTTTTCTACATCTATTGAGATAATTGTATAATTTTGCTTCTTTATTCTGTCAATGTGTAAATTGCATTGATCATTGATCAATTTTTAAATGTTAGGCTAGTCTTCCATTCTTGGAATAAACCCAACTGCATCATGATATATTATCTTTGTCCCTGTATTGCTCATTTTTGTTTTTTAACATTTTATTTGAGATTGTTGCACAATTTATAAGTGAGATTAGTCTATAAATTTCCTTTTTTAATACTGTTTTTGTGGGTTTTGGAATCAAGGTTACATTGGTCTGAAAAAATAAGATAAGAGAAGTTTACTCTTTTTCTACTCTTTGAAGAGTTTTTATTCTCTGTAAGTAGAGAGACATTTTCTTAAATATGTGGCACAGTTTGGCAGTGAAGTCATCTAGGGCTGTGGTTTTCTTTGTGGAAAAGACTTTTAAAGTGTTTTTAAAATAACAATTTTTGAGGTATAATTTACAAAGAATAAAATTCACTCTTTTTAAGTGTACAAGTAAATGAGTTGGTTTTTTTTTTTTTTGAGACAGAGTCTCACTTTGTTGCCTGGGCTAGAGTGAGTGCCATGGCGTCAGCCTAGCTCACAGCAACCTCAGACTCCTGGGCTCAAGGAATCCTTCTGCCTCAGCCTCCCAAGTAGCTGGGACTACAGGCATGCACCACCATGCCCGGCTCATTTTTTCTATATATATCTTAAGTTGGCCAATGAATTTCTTTCTATTTTTAGTAGAGACGGGGTCTCACTCTTGCTCAGGCTGGTTTCGAACTCCTGACCTTGAGTGATCCGCCCACCTCGGCCTCCCAGAGTGCTAGGATTACAGGCTGTTTTTTTTATTTCAGGATATTATGGGGGTACAAACATTTTGTTTACAAGTTATGACTTTGCCTCACTGAAGCCAGGATTTGAGGCGTGCCTTTTCCCCCCTATAATGCTCACCACGTCCATTAGTTGTGAGTTTACCCACCCCCAACCCCCTAATCGCTGGAGAATATTACCACCGTGTGAGCACCATAGTGTTGATCAGTCAGTGCCAGTTTGATGGCGAGTACATGCGGTGCTTATTCTTCCGTTCTGTGATACCTCATTCAGAGATGGGCTCAAGCTCTATTCAGGGTAATATAACAGGTGCTAGGTCACCATTGTTTTTTGTAATTGAGTAGTATTCCGTGGTATACATATACCATATTTTATCAATCCACTCATGGATTGAAGGGCACTTGGGTTGTTTCCACATCCTTGCAACAGTGAATTGTGCTGCCATAAACATTCAGGTGCAGATGTCTTTATTGTAGAATGTCTTTTGTTCCTTTGGGTAGATGCCTAGTAGTGCTATTGCTGGATCAAATAATATTTCTATTTTCAGTTCTTTGAGGTATCTCCAAATTATTTTCCACGGAGGTTGTACTAATTTGCAGTACCACCAGCAGTGTAGTAAATGAGTTTTAATAAATGTATGCAGTTGTGAATCAGCATCTAGAACTTTTCTGTTGCCCCAGAAAGTGCCCCGTGCCCTTTTGTAGTCAATTCCCTCCCTTCAGTTGCAATCCTTGGCAAGCACTGCGCGTCTTTCTGCCTCCGTCGTTTTGCCTTTTCTGGAATACAGCATCCATGGAATCCGACAGCGGGTGGCCTTGTGAGTCTGGCTTCTTTCACTCTGCATAATACTTATGAGACACACACGTAGTTGCTGCGTGTGTCAGCAGTTTGCTCCTTTCCATTGCCGAGTAACAGTCGAGGGAATGAACGTGCAGTTTGTTCATCTGTTCAGCAGTACGTACACATTTGGGTTGCTGCCAGCTTGGGCTGTTCTGAAAAGGTGACTGAAAACATTCACGTGCAGGTCTGTATGTGGCCGTAGACAGGAATGAATAGCTAGGTGCGGCAGATACTTTGGAATGGCGTTGCCGGGTCATTTGGGCAGCGTATGGTTAATTTGATAAGAAATGGTCAAACTGTTTTCCAGAGTGGCCGTGCTGTTTTGCATTCTCACCGCAGCGTATGAAAGTTCCTGGTGCTCTGCTTCCTCACCAATACTTGGTACTGTTAAGATTTTAAAAAATAGCCACTTTGGTTTTGGGGGGATTATTACGCATTTTTCTAATGAAAAATAATAGTGAGCATTTTTCCGTGTGCTTACTGGCAACACATTTATCTTCTTTAGTGAAATACCTTTTCATAGCTTTTGCTCATTTTTATAGTATTGCTTTCTTGCAATTGAATTGAACGAGGCATTTATGTATTTTGAACTCAAGTCCTTATTAGTTATGTGTTATGCAAGTATTGTCTCCCGGTATATGGCTTATCTTTTCATTCTCTTAACCGTAACTTTTACAGAGCAGAAATTTTAAATTTTGATGAAGCCTAATTTACCGATTTTTTTCTTTTATGGTTCATGCTTTTAGTGTCTTATCTAAAAATATGTTGCCTAACTCAAGGTCATAATGGTTTTCCTCTATTTTCTTCTAGAAATTTTATAGTTTTGGCTCCCATTTAGGACTATGATTTCGAATTAATTTTTTTTAATGTGGTGAAGAAAGTGTTCAGGTTCTTTTAAAAGTATGTCAAAAAGACTCATTTCTCTACTGAATTGCTTTAGCGCCTTTGTTAAAAGTCAATGGATTATGTATATGGATGGATCTATTTCTAGTTACTATTCATTTATATTGACCCATATATCTATCCTTATTCCAAAACCATGCTCTCATGATTACTACAGCTTCATAGTAAAACTTGAAGTCAGATGTTCTGGTCTTCTAACTTTATTTTTTTTTAAATATATTTTACAATCAACTTGTTAATTTCTACCAAAAAAAAAAATCCTGCTAGGATTTTGATTGAGTTTGCTTTGAATCTATAACTCAATTTAGAACTGATATTTTGATAATATTGAGTTTTCCTATCCATAAATATATCTCTAGATTTGTTTAAGTCTTCTTTCATTTTAATCAGCAATGTTTTATAAATTACAGCATCCAATTTTTGTACATCCTGTTAGATTTATCTCTAAATAGTGTATGTTTTTATGCTACTATAAGCGGTATTTTAAAATTTCAATTTCCAATTGTTTTTTGCTAGTATACAGAAATAAAATTGATTTTAGTATTGGCTTTTTATCTTATGACCTTGCTAAATCAACTTGTTAATTCTGGCTTTTTTGTAGATTCTCTCAGATTTCCTGCATAGAAGAGAATGCCATCTGTGGTTAAAGACAGGTTATTTCTTCCTTTCCAACTTGCGTGGCCTTTTGTTTCTCATCCTTGGCTTACCGCACTGGCAAAGGCCTCCAGCACAATGTTGTGCAGAATTGGAGAAAGCAGACATCTTTTCTTGTTCAGTCTTCAGAGTAAAGCATTCAATCTTTCACCATTAAATAGGCCGTTAGCTGTAGGTTTCTTATAAATGCCTTTTGTCAGGTTGAAGAAGTTCCTTTCTATTCCCAGTTTTCTGAGAATTTTTATCACGCACGGAAGCTAAATTTTGTCAAGTGTTTTTTCTGCATCTGTGAGGTGATCATGTGGATTTTCCTTTTTAAATAGGGTGAATTGCAATGATTGATTTTTGAATACTGAGCCAACCAAACATTTCTAGCATAAACTCAACTTGGTCTTTTAACATTATATCACAAGATTCAATTTGGTAATATTTTGTTAAACATTTTTGCATTTATTTTCATCATGGATATTAGTGCACAGTTCTCTTTTTTTTCATAATGTCTTTGTTTAGTTCTGGTATCACGGTAATGCTGACCTCATAAAATGAGTTGGGAAATGTTCTCTGTTCTTTTATTTCGGGAAGATTTTATGTAGAATTGATATTATTTCTTTATTAATAATAAAGAACTGGTAGACCTCACCAGTGAAGCAATCTGGGTGTGGAGCATTCCTAATGGTAAGGTTTTAAATATGAGTTTATTTTTTTCAATAGATATTGGGATATTCAGGTTATTTACTTTTTTCTTAACTGAGTTTGGTAATTAGGCATGTTTAAAAAAATTGTTCATTTCATCTAAGTTGTTGAATTTATTTTCATATGGATGTGCATAATATTCTCTTATTAATCTTTTGTTATCTGTTGGGTCTATAGTGATGTCCTCTCTTTCATTCCTGATATTGGTCATTTGTGTCCTTTCTCTATATAACTTTCTTATTTCTGATCAGTCTGCCTGGAGATTTAGCAATATTATTATTATTATTTTCAACTAATGAATTAATTGAGTTTTGGTTTTGTTGATTTTCACTATTGTTTTTCTGTTTCCAAACTTGTTTATTTCTGTTCTTATTTCCTTCCTTCTGCTTGGTTGGGTAATTTGCTCTTCTTTTTCAAGTTTCTTAAGGTAGAAGGTTAGATCATTTATTTGAAACCTTTGTTCTAATATAAATATTTAATGCCATACATATCCCTCTTAATGTGGCTTTATCTGTTTCCCATATCCTAGTTTTGGTATGGTTGTTTTTTTTTTTTAAGACTCTCTTGCCCAGGCTAGAGTGCAGTGGCATTATCATACCTCACTGCAACCTCAAACTCCTGGACTCAAGTGATCCTCCTGTCTCAGCCTCCCAGCTGGGACCACAGGAGTGCGCCACCATGCCTGGCTAATTTTTCTATTTCCTGTAGAGATGGGGTCTCACTATGTTGCTCAGGCTGGTCTTGAACTCCTGACCTCAAACAATCCTCCTGCCTCGGCTTCCCAAAGTGATAAGATTATAGGTGTGAGCCACCGCCCCTAGCCTAGTTTTGATATGTTTTGTCATAATTTTCGTTCAACTCAATTCTTTTCATATTATTTCCCTATTTAAGTGCCCCTTCGACTTATGTTTAATTTCCAAATGTTTAGGGATTTTTCAGATATATTTTCATTGCTGATTTCTCATTTAATTCTATTGTTATCAAATAAGATAATTCACCAGGTTTCAATTCTTTTAAATTTAGGAGATTTATTTCACAGCACAGAATATAATGCATCTTGGTGAGTGTTCCATGCATACTTGAAAAGAATGTGTATTCTGCTATTGTCAAGCGGAACATTCTATAAATGTCACTTAGCTCAAATTGGTCAATAATCTTGCTCAGCTCTTCTATGTTTTTATTAACTTAATGCTTACTTATTCTTTTAATTACATAGAGAGGGGTATTAACATCTCCAAATATGATTTTCACTTCTATCAGACTTTTATTCATGTATTTTGAAGCTCTATTGTTATGTGATATACAGAATTATATCTTTTTTATAAACTGTCCCCTCTGTTATGTAATGTCCCTTTCTATCCATAGTAATATTCATTGTCCTGAAATCTAAACTTTCTAATATTAATATAGCCACTTCCACATTCTTTTGATTAGTGTTAGCATAGCATATCCTTTCTCATCTTTTTGCTTTTAGCCTACATATTTCTTTATATTTAAATTGATTTCTTACAGACAGTATGTTATTGGGTTTTGCTTTTCCCTATCCAATTATTAAACAATCTCTGCCTTTTAATTTGAGGCATCTAGTCTACTTATATTTAATGTAATTACTGATATGTATGGATTTAAGTCAACTATTTGGTTGATATTGGCCTGTCCTTTATTTCTTTTTTCTGTTTTCCACTATATTGTATAAAAATTATATGTTCTACTGTGTATCCACTATCGGATAATTAGTTATACCTATTTTCTAATTTTTTTAGTTCATACTCTAGAAATAACCATACACACCATTAGCTTATCAAAGTCTACTTCAAATAATATTAAGTCACTTTAGGCATAAGGTAAGAACCTGGCAACACTATATTTCCATTTTCTCCCTTCCATACTTTGAGCTATTTTTGTCATACTTTTACATATGTTATAAATTCCCAAATTCATTGTTACAGTTTTGCTTTAGATAAAATATTTTAAATATATTGCAAAATATATTTCTTATACAACAGTACAAAGTAAAAGAACTGTTTTATATTTACCTTTATTTTCACTATTTCTAGAGCTCTACATTTCTTTGTGTATTACCATAGCTCTTCATTTCCATCTGGTATCATTCTGCTGCCTCAAGAACTCCCTTTATTATTCTTCATTGTGCAGGTCTCCTGGCAATAAATGCTTTTAGTTTTTGTTATCTGAAAAAAATGTATTCTGCTTTCATTTTTCAAAGATGTGTTCACTGGGTATAGAGTTCTGAGTTGCCTTTTTTCTCTCAGTGCCTTAAAGACGTGGTTGCATTGCCTTCTGGTTTGCCTGCTTTCTGACAAAAGTCTGCTTGATATTCAGATCTTTGTTCCACTGTATTTAACGTTACTTTTTCCTTTCACTGCCTTCCAGGTTTTTCCTATACCTTTGATTTTCAGAAGTTTGACTCTACTCTGTGTGTGTGTGTGTGTGTGTGTGTGGGGGTGTGGGTGTGAAATCCTACTTGAGATTCTTTTAATTTGTTGTAGCTGTGCTTTGTCATTTTTTATTAATTTAAAAAATTCTCAGTCATTATCTCTTCAAATTGTTTGTTATATCTGTTTCTCCATCTCCTCTCCTTCTAGGATCCCAATGATATATTTTCATTCCATTTGAGGCTGTCTCACAGCTCTGGGCTTTTTTCTCCCTTTGCCCTGTTTTAATCATTTCTGTGGACTCATCTTTAAATTCACTGATTCTTTCCTCAACAAGATCCAGTTCCCTTTTAAAGCTGGAATTCATCTTTAATATAGTAGGTTATTTTTTTCCTTCCTAGTATTTCCATTTGACTAAAAAAAAATCATTTTCAGCTCTCTGCTGAAATTCTGCACCTGTTCATGGAAGTTTTCCACCTTTCACAGTAGATCTTTTAACTTCACGATCACAGCTATTATAACGTCCTGTCCGATAATTCTAACATCTGCGTCATTTCTTAGTCTGTTTCTATTGGTTGATTTATCTTCTTGACAATGAGGTTTTTGCTTTTCATTTGTTTGGTTTTTGTATGTTTTGTAAATTTGCATCGAATGGTTAATATTTTATTTAGAAAAATAGTAGAGACCAAGATAAATAATATTTATGCCATGAAATAGGTTATCTCTTTTCCTGTCAGTTCGCATGTCTGTGTGTATGTACCTAGTCAGTGGTTTAGCTGAGTTGCTATAGTCACCTTTGGGGCACCTAGACTTCTATCTCCTCCAGTGGATCACTGGTGTTTTTGTTTTTTGTTTTTGTTTTTTTCCATATTGTAGAATCTGTGGGGCTAGTGGATTTTTCTCAATGTTCCTGTTTCTCTCTTAGCTTTCAGTGTTTCCAGCATGCATGCAGCGCATGGGTCTCCTTTGTGCTTCTTCCCTAGCAGTAGAGTGTCCTTGTATGTTCCTTGGTGTGAGGCTCATGGTGGAGGCACGAGACATTCCTGGTCTTCTCATCCAGCTTCTGTCTTCAGCAGACCCTGTGTAGCTGGGCTTTGGGAGGGGAGCTTTCTCAACATTACTATTCCACCCACCCCAGCCCAAGCCACCCAAGCTGTGCCTCGCATTTGTGGTGGGTCTTTGGGATCAAGTGGTGTGAGGGTTTTCTGCTCTTCTTCCAGAGGCACCGCTCCCTCGCCAGCAGTGAATCTGCCAGTTCTCCTGGGATGGGAGAGTTTCCTTCTCCGGTGACTTAAGGCTTATGCTTCTTATGAGAGAGAAGGGTCTGGGACATGGGCAGGGTTTGTGCTTGTCTCCTAGTAGCAACTGAGTACTTCCAGCAAGCCTGCACCACCAAGTGTGGCTGTGTCTAGTCATCACCCCTGCCCCCAGTATTGTGTGTATGCAGCAGGGGCCCACGGGTAAGAGCCTGAGTACAGCCTTCCCCTAGCGTGTGGAACTCCAAATTGTTCTGAATAGTCACGATAGTCTGCACTTGGCCTTTATGAATGTGTTAACATTTTATCTGCTTTTTTCTTACCCGCTTTTGTGGTGACCACCTTTGGATTCTGCTAAAGGTGAGACAAGTTTGTTTGAACTATTTCTCTTTAAACAGACGCATCACTATTTGAAATTCATTCTACCTGTTTGCTTGGAAAACTCAGGTCTTCCATGAGCTCAAAGAGTTATCATTTTGCAGATTATCTGGCTTATTGTTGTGGTAAGAATGACATTCTCTTGTGGCTTTCTACATGCTAAACAGAAACAGATCTCCTGGGGAAGGTTTTTCATTTAAAAAAATCAATTTATTTAATAGATATAGGACCATTAAAATTTTCTACTTCATCTTTGGTAAGTTTTGTTTTCCTATTAATTTGTTCATTTCCTCTAAATTTTCAAATTTCACATAAAGCTGTTCATAATGTTCTGTTATTATCTTGTTACTTTCAATGACTTAAGATCAATAGTAGTATCACCTTTTTAAATTCTGATATTGCTTATTTATGTTTTCTTTATTTTTAATTTGTTCAATTTTAGTAGACTTTTCAAAGAACCAACTCTTGGCTTTGGTGACCTTCTCTATTTTATATATTTTTTTCTATTTTATTGATTTCTATTTTCATCTAAATATGTCATTTCTTCCAATTTCCTTGGATTTAATTTGCTGTTTGAATTCAAACTTCTGATGATATAAGCTTATTGATTTTCAACTTTTTCTTTTGTAATATATGCATTTATAGCTATCATTTCCTTCCATGCCTGGTTAAAGTACATCTCATAACTTTTATTAATATATGTAATACCATTCACATATTTACATTGTGATCTTTTTCTTTGACTCATTGATCTTTTAGAAGTATATTTATATATTTCCAAACTAATGGGAATTCTCTATTTATCTTCCTTGTTATTTATTTCTAGCTTAATTGGTTTGTGATCAAAGAACATACGCTGTATGATTTCAATCCTTCAAAATTTGTTGACACTTGCTATAAAAAATCCAGCTCATGGTAAATTTTTGTATTTTGAAAAGTATTGCTGCATGTGGTTATTAGTCAGTACCCTGTTTTGTGTATGTACACATATACTCGTACTAATTAGGTTAAGTTTATTCCTTGTTGTGGCCAGTTCTTCTGCATCTTTGCTATTATTATTTGTTTGATGATATTCAACAAACAAAAAAATAGTAAAGATATAGAAGAATTTCCATTATAATTGTGAATTTGTCTAGCCTCTTGCAGTTAGTTTGTCAAATTTTGTTTTATACGCATTGAGGCTATTTGGTACATCTGAATTTAAAATCGTTATATTTTCATGGTCTCCAGGGCCTGAGTAGGATAAATTACTCTTAGTCCTACTCTTCTAAATTATTGGTTTGTCTGATGAACCCAACTACTGCGAGGGCTCTTGAACTCTGAACTCAAACTGCTTGGGTTCAAATCCGTACTCTTATTAGCTGTGTGTCTTTGGGCGAATTACTTCTCCTCTTTATACCTTTTTTTCATTATTTCTAAAATATATAGAACAAGGTTGCCAGGAGGATTAAATGAGTACATTAGTTAACATAATGATCTTAGAGTAGTATCTAGTGTATAGTAAAAGCTCAAAAAAAGTTACCTATTAATATTCTTTACTTGTTTAATCTACAGATGCAATTTGACCTCAGCTTCTTTTATTTCAGACCAGCTGAAAATCACCAACAGTTTGCATAGTGAGAGATTTTCTGATTTTGAAGATTATCTAAACTGCGGATAGACAAAGATGAACCTCTCTCCTCAAACT
This sequence comes from Lepilemur septentrionalis, assembly GCA_963573855.1. NCBI lineage: Eukaryota > Metazoa > Chordata > Mammalia > Primates > Lepilemuridae > Lepilemur > Lepilemur septentrionalis. The sequence continues at coordinate 20,091 of CAUYMX010051763.1, forward strand.
ATATGAGTTAGATCACAGGTGAATAGCTTTAGGACAGTATATGCTGTTTCTCAGTAGTGCGATAGTGACAAATTACATCCAGGAACCTCCCCCTGCTTATCTGCAGAACAGGCTTATTAGAATGCCTCCTCTGCTTGCTTTACATGGCCATTATAAAGTCCCAGCTATGAGAGTACTTTAAAAATTGTCATGAGAATGGAGCTATGATTTCAGCTATAATTTCTGCAATCATCTATCAATGCCACATATTGGAAAATCCTGAGCCTTCTTATTTAAAATAGGAAAGTCAGAAGTTAAATTATGAGGAGCGTATGTGCTTGGGCACACATGCACACACACATAGGCAGGATTTGCTCGCTCCAAAGAGACAGTAACGTCGGCCAGCTGATTCTAATCTTTCACTTGAATAGCTCTGCCCCCAGTCGTCCCGCCGCCAGCAGCTCATCCTACCGCGGCCGAAGTGGAGCCAGACGGACGTGTGGGCTTGTCGGATGCCGCGCCCGAAGCAGACAACTCAACTGTGCCAACATTCTCACCCCGCCCCAGGGGACTCTGGCTGTCAGTGGAGTGATGAGGAAGAGGAACAAAGATGGGAAAAGACCAGCAGCTATTCGGGAGGCTGTGCCCACTCCTGCCCCCACCCCCAGACCACCTGCTGCAGGGAGAGACGTTAAAAGAACCACATTTTCCATTCCTCAAAGCCAAACAAGCGCAGAGAGAGAGCCTGCCGAGCCTCTCTAAATCGGTGCCTGGTAGGGGAATAAAAAGCTGAACCCACGGAAAGGCCACATCTGTTAGATAAATCCACAGCCTGGGACCCAAATCAAAACAGATGTGGTCACACCGCAGGGACGCCTCCCAGGAGAGACACCTATGCCTCTGTCCTGCCCAGGCGCCTTTCTTGTCAGGGGATCTGGTCAGGTTATGAAATCCATACACTTCCACGGCGAGTCCTCTTCAGTGACGGCCGCAGAGCCCAGCGCTCCTCGCGGCACCCGGCCGGCCACCTCGGGGAGCGGCACCCCGCAGCATGAGTGACAGGCGGTGCTCAGGGGCGGGGTCACTCAGACTCAGCTGCGCTCATTCCCCAGGCTCTGCCCGTGGGCTCCGCATGCTGTGTCTGCCGACCGCCCGTGGGGTCAAGAATGCACGTCCTGATCATCCTTCAAGGCCCAGCTCAGCAGACACCTTCTCTAGAGTCCTCCTCCAGCTCTCAGGACAGGCCTGCCACTTCTTTGACTCCTCCGGCAGATTTTTTTCCCAAAACCGCTTCCACAGAGAGCCCCAGTGATCCACCGGTTGGCCTCAAGGACTTGTGAATTCCGTAAGATTTTGCATGGATTTTTATATATGAGCATCTCTACATTTTTCCTGAGGAGAAAAAGAGAAAAACAAACAACAGCTTTATCAGGTTCTTAAAGAGGTCTATGCCCTGGAAGCAGTAAGATAAATAGAAATACGGGTCTACACGGGTTACAGTGCTCCATGTGTTGTGATGAGCAGTTCTAAGCCTGTCTGCGCTACTGTCCTAGGAAAACCCCAAAGGTGATATCCCAGGGCTGTGGCCTATAAGACAGTGTCCCCTAAATAATGGTTAAATCAGTGTTGGGTAAATAATATCTGTCTACTCTTGGAAAGGCTGTCTGGGCCAGCAGGACTTGAGAGGTACCAAACTCAACTCTTCTCTGTACAGCTTGAAGTAACCCGTAGACACACACACACACACACACACACACACACACACACCACAACCTACACCACATACAAACACACACACACAGATACGGACTCCACAAGCCTCGCTGGCCACAGTCACCTCAGAACGCCTCACCCCCAAGCTCTGGTGGAGCAGGACTCTTCCAGGCATCCAGCAAGCTCCATGAGGTGGCTCAGTCATGACTCAGAAAGGGACTTCATGAGCCACGGAGCCCCTCCTCACCGCCTTTGCTCTTTGAACATGGACATTTTGATTTGCCAGCCCTGCCCCCACCTTCTCCGAACCGAGCTCCCGTGGGGCTTACCTCATGTTCCTCAGGCTCCTCAGGCTCCTCACCTTCCTCACGCTCTGTCTTACCCAGTGCTGAGGCTCACCTCACCCTCCTTCGGTAAATGCCTCGCAGCCTCCTGCCTGTAACAGCTATTTTCAGTCTTCATCCCCTTCAAGACAAGTCTCCATTTCCTCTCTGCACCCCCTCCTGAGCTTGGCTCTGCCCCGTGATAATTTAGCGCTCTCTTGACTTGCCTCGAATGTCTTCCTCCCCCAAAATCTCCGCCACCTCCCTCCAGTACTTCCTCATGCCAGGGAATGGCCGTCTCCCCGCTAGCCAAGGCTAGCATCCCACATACATTTTTCACCATTTATTATGAAAAGTTTCAAGTATATATAAAAGCAACTAAAATAGCAAAAGGAGCCCTCCCATTTCCATCGCCTACATGGGTCTGTTCACATTTTCCATGTTTGTTCGTGTGTCCTTTTCTGTGTGGAAGTATTATTGCAAAGCAAGGACCAGATATCATAACATTTCACTCTAAACACTTTGATATGTGACTCTAAACAATGATGACATTTTCTTACACAGCTGTAATACCGTTACTACACCAAACAAAGCTAACAATGAGTCTTTAACAGCATCTAAGACCAGCCTAACACCCAAATTTCCCTCATTGTCTCCCAGGAATGTCTTTTACTATGGCTTTGCTTGAGACAGAATTCAAACAAGGCCCACATTTTGCATTGGTTCTTGTATCACTTAAATATTTCAAAAATCCTAAGCGACTTCCCCTTCCCTATTTCTTTCCCGTGCCATTGCCTTGTGGTAGAGACCGCATGGGTGTCCTGTATATACATGACCCTCACTTTTTGGATTTTTCTGGTTCTTCACAGTGACGTTTAACTCACTCTTCTACGCCCCATGTTTCCTATAGATGGGAAGTTTTAGAAAGCTTGATTGCATTCCAGTTTTTCACATATTTTGCAAGCCTGTCTCTTGGGCTGTGGCTCTCAAACTCCAGTGAGAATCAGACCCCTTTGGGGACAGAAACACCAGGCCCAGTTCCACCCACTCCGGTGAGCCTGAGTCTTTGTGCTCTTTATTGCCACCCCGTTGTAGGGATGCCACGGGCTTTGCTGTGTCACGTCACGGCACAAGCACCTGGCGACCTCATTTTCGTGGCACTGATGTTGATCCGTGGTCCACGTGATGACAGGCTGAGCATCCAACACCAAGTCTTATTTGACCTATGTGTTCATCTCCTCTCGTCTAGATTTCTTCAGGGCCTTTTCCCACGAGTTATTTCCATTTTCTTTATTTCCTCAACCCCTCCTCTCTCTAGTTTCTCCTCTTAAAAAAAAGAAAAAAAATCATGATTATTACAGTGTGGTTTATAATATTTAAAAAATGGTTAGAACTTACACATCCAAACAGAGAGTTGGTTACACACTTATTGAATGAAATTATTTGCAGCCACTCAAAATTGTATCACAAAAAAATTTCAAGGCATGAACAATTATTCCTAATAAAAGTTTAAGTAAGCAAAGCTACAAAACAGACACATCAATACCAAGTAGGCATATCATATATAGCTATATCATTTTTGTAAAAATGATCTCATAAGCAACAGAACTACTGTAAATGTCTATACCTGAAAAAAAAAAAATAGCCCATGATAGAGTTCACTGTGACTTCATCTGGGTGACAGAATTAGGTAGGAACTTTATTTCTGTCTTTGGATTTTCTATAATTCCCAGATCTTCTACAATGGGAACAAATTAATTTGGAAACAGAAAAATAAATGGGCCAATTAAAACAACAGGAAACATTTTTTTTCTTGATCTGGTGTTCCCTTCAAGTTAGCATTCAAATCTTTCGCACTCCCTCACCCCTGGGTTTCTTGAATGAGTTGTTGACATTTATTTTGCTGGCACTTATGTGCCACTCGTTCACCTCATCACCCCCACAGTCTGCTTCCTGTCCAAATATGCCACTGGTGTTGCTCTCTTCACTGGGCCCGCTGGTGGTCTGGTCTCAGCTCACACCTTGGTCTCTCCGGAGCATTTGGGAGTGTGAATGCTGTGAAATTTCTTCTCTTTCCTGAGACAGTGTCCACCCTGACCTTCCACGGAATTAGTCACTTGTCCACAAATATTTATTAAATACTTAATGTGTGCCAGGCAGTGTTCTGCATCCCCGGGATACATCAGTGAAAAGAAACAGACAAAAATACGCCGCCCTCACAGAGTTTCTCTCCTGGGGGTGAGTGTGAGGGATTGGGGGGGCTTGGTAGGGTAGGGAGGAGGAGGGATGAGGCAGAAAATAAACAATAAAAGTAATAAATGAATAAAATGTGTGGTATCTTAGAAGGTGATAAGTACTACGGGAAAACCAAAAACAAGTGAGGGGAATGGGAAGTTAGGGAGGGTGCTGGGCAGTTTGCAGTGGTCTGAAGTCTCACTGTGAAGATGACATCTGAGCAGAGATGTGAATGAGGCCAGGCGTATCCCTGGGTAACACCAGGGGCTTTGGGGAGAAAGCGAACAGTGCGGAGGAGCAGCCTAGGACAGCCTGGAGCAGCTGGGAACAGCCCAGAGCAGCCTGGGACAACTTGGAACAGTCTTTGGCAGCCTGAAGCAGCCTGGAAGCCCACATGTCAGGCTGGGTGAACAGGGGAGAGGGCTGTGAAAGACGAGGCCTGAGAGGGTGGCCTTGTAGGCTCCTGTCATGACTCGGGCTCCACTCCGAGTGGACTAAAGGGCTACTGAGGGCTCTGAGAGGAGGTGGGCAGACGCTGATTCACTCTGAATGCTGCTCACTCCGACTTCCGTGTCAAGAACAGACGGTAGGGGGCTTAGGGATGGAAGCAGGAAGACCCCTCGGGAACCTCTGCAGATGATGGGCGTGCAAGGTGGCAGTGGAAGTGCTGAGACGTGCTGAGATTCCAGACACAGCTTGAGGACAGAGCCAAGCCCGTGGAGCCCTGGGTCCCTCATATCTCTCAGCCCTTTGCCCCCCTGTCTTTTCTTTTCTGCTCCCCGAGAACCAACTCTCTTCTCTTTCTTGCTGCACTCCCTTCCTTGGTAAACTCGTTACTTACGTGGCTTGCCTGTGCTCACGGCCAGGCAGGGCGGGCTCCCCTCTTCTTCCAGTTCCAAGACACCTCCAGGGAGAGCATCATGATCAGCCTTTCAAGCTCTTGAATATGATTTCAGACCAAGAACCTGGGTAGCTTTGTTCTTAAATGCTGAGTGAGTCAGCTCTGTCCTGTGCTAAGAACAGAATCAACCCTCTGGACTCCTGCTTGGAATAAGAAAGACAATACTTCACAGAGTACATTCTTATCTATTAATAGTATTAATAGTAGTATTAATACTACTTAGTATTTAATTTGATTCCAACAACAACCCTGGGATATAGGCAGGACAGGTACAGTTACACTCCCTCACGAACTAGTAGACTAATAGGTTGGGTGATTTGTCCAGCGATGGTGGCAGCGAGTGGTGGACGTGGGCCTAGAACTCAAGTCTCCCGGCTCCTCTTCAACAAGGTGTCCACTCCCCAGAATCCTGGACTCTTTCCACAACAAAGACCCTCATAAAGCCAAAGTGAAAGCATCTCAGTTTTTCTGTGCATTCTGGCAAAGAAGTAATTGTGAAACCAAGCCAACTTCTCAGGACTGCTCCACGTCACCCTGGAGCTCAGGCTGGAGTCCCTGGATAACTCCCCCTGCATGAGTGTCCCCTCCTCCTGCTGCTCCATGTGGAATGCAGGATGCTCCCGGATGTGAGCCTATCGGGCTAGTGGCGGGCCCCTTCCACTGGGGCACTCTTCATTTTGTCATTAGCTGAGGGAAATGAGACAGCAGCTCAAGTGTTACTCTGTGGGTCATGGGTACAGATGTGCTGCTGTCTGTCGGAGCCGGATGTTCTGTGGCTGGCAATGGCCTTCAAACTGAACGGGTAATGAAGACAGAGTGCGATGCTATGCTTAGGCTACAATTAATTTAGAATTTGAAATGGGGAGAAACCTTGGTTGTCTCAAGCTGGTCAAACCAGAGGCTGCCTCAGGGCAGTGATTCCTTCTCACATTCCCATTAAAACCATGTATCTGTGAAAAGCCAGCTCTGTTCCACCATGGTGGTGGCCCTTCTCTCTGACCCATTTCCCATTATGAGAGCAATTAGAGTCAGCATGTGTTCTGGGAGATTAATGATCTGCTGGAGGGAAGAAGTAAGAGCTTGTGGAATGGCTCTGGGCACAGTCAGAGCACAACTCACCTTAGGAGTTGCCTCTGTGCTGTAAAGATGGGCTCCTTGTTGGGTTCCAGCATCCCTGGCAGGTGGTCCTCCTACAGTAGGGGTGGACCTGCTGCTGATATGCAGAGCAGGTTGAGGTGGTGCACCTGCCAGGGTCCTGGAGTTCTTCTGAGGCAGGTGGAATCACACAACTCCCAGCCACGGCCCTGAGGCTGCTGCCATGATGGTTTTGTCTCTGAGAGGCAGAGACAGTCAAAGGAAGCATTTCCTCTTTCCCTCGGCCAAATGGGTATATTTAGCACCTTCTAGAAGTGGAAAGAGAGAATTAAGTGAGAAGACGCCCTCTTTTATCTCATTAAAGGATCCAATCAGATGTTCTTGAAAATTGAGACCATTAAAGTTAGACATAGCTCTGAGGTTGGTGGTCTAAAAGATAAGGATAATATGCAAAGAACTTGGAATAGGGCAAAGAAGTAAACAGGTGCTGAACCCAAAGAGTGTGGCAGCCCCGCTGAAGGTCACCAGAATGAGGTGCTGTATCATATAAGGGTACATGAGACTGATGGGGAGACCACCCCATTTGGAGAATGTTAGCAGAGTGACTTGCAAAACCAGATTGACCTGGCCGTCAAGATTACCAGTAGGAACCTAGGCGATATTCCAGTCAGAAATCCACTGGTCAATAAAAACTCCTCAGCTGGGAAAGGCAACCACAAAAACCATGTGAGAAGATAACCCAAAAGTTGTTTGGAATGACAACTGACCTTTAGTAGGGGAACATCTGTCAATCACAGAAATATTTAGATTTAAATTTAGAAATGCTTAAGAGAATCAACCTAGAGTAATACTATTTTGTGGTTAAGGTGTTGAGACATAGTTTTCCATGGGTGTCTCATGTCTCTACCTGTCTTATGAACAGGGGGGTGTTTGTTTAGTGAACAACTTTAGGAAGACTGAGATGGTGTCTTTTAAGAACAAAGGGCAGGTTTGCTTGCTGTCCCAAATAATAACGTCTCCCTCCAAAGCAAAGGTCAAGTGGACTTACTGCCCATTATAAAATATTTGAGATTCCTAAAGCTCACGATTCCTCTCCTGTAATCCACTGAGTGTAAAGATGTCCCCTGGCCCTCTACATATCACCCTGTGGGAACTGGGGCTTACGGAGCTGGTGTCAATGCTGATACTCTGCCTACTACTCTTGCTGTAACAAAAGTCCTTCGTCTCTGATCCGGGAGTCTCATGTCTTTTGCCAGCAACCACAAAACTGGTTAGATTGAAAGCATGGTGAAATCTCAGACTCTCTATAATTCTTGACATAAGTATTTTACTCATATTTAGAATTTAAGTTCTTGAAGTACTTAAGATATTTTGGGCTATGCAAGTAATAGACCAACTTTGTGATTCCATATTAAAATTAAATAACTTAAACTTGTGATTTTCAATTTGAAATTATCTTAGTTTATAAACAGTATAGGAACATTTAGGAGGACCTAGAGTCTTTCTGTTTATAATCATAATTAATTAGCTTTATGAAAATTACCTAAGAAACCCAGAAAGGTTTGTTTTGTTGGTTTGTCCATCAGGCAATTGAAGTATCTAAACAAGGAAATAAAATACATTTAATTTATAAATCTTATTTGAAATGTTTGAAGAAGTTCAACAACTCTGTGTTGGGACCAAACTCTTTAAGACTGCCTTAGACTATTTTGTTAAAGATCTTAGGTTGGTTTCCACTTCTATGTGGAGAGCTGGAAAGTGTTATCATACCCACCCTAACAACAAAAATATGCCAAATAAAATACAAAATGATAACTTTCTTTGAATTCATCAGAGAACTGATATCATAGTAGCCTGAATTCCAGAGAGGGACAAGCCCCTTCAAAGGCAGATGAAACACAAGGAAAGGCTCACCGTGTCAGAGCATGGGAGAATAGCACATTATACGAAAGCAAGGAGAAATCAGCTAAAGTGTCAATGAGCTGCAGAAGGCCAGAAATAGTGAGTCCAGAAGGCAATGGGGGGACACTTTGAAAGCACTAAAAGAAATTGGCTGTCAACAGAGACTTCTACACCTAGAGAAAATACCTTTTAAAGTAGAGGTGAAATAAAGACTTCTTCATGCAAATAAATGCTGAGAGAATTCATCATTAGCAGACCTGATCTTCAAGAAGTATTAAAGGAAGTTCTTCAGATAGAGTACGATGCCATTCAGAAACTCAGATCTACACAAAGAAATAAAGAGCTCTAGAAATGGTGACTATAAAGGTCATGTTTGCTTATTTTTAATTGCTCTTAAAAATAGTTGACTATATAAAGCAGGGATCAGCAAACTTTTTTCCTATAGAGGACCAGACAGTAAGTCTCTAGTGGAACCGTTCAACTCTGCCATGGTAGCCTGAAAGCAGCCATGGACGATATATAAACAAATGGCTGTGTTCCAATAAAACTTTATTTACAAAAACAAGTGGCAGGCTGGATTTGGCACATAGGCCATAGTTTGTCTCTCGCTAGTCTAAAGCGAAAATACCCATAATGTACTCTAGAGTTTATGACAACAATAGTAAAAAGGATAGGAGCATACTTTGTAAGGTTCTTGCACTATAAATGAAGTAGTATAATATGATATGAAGTTAGACTGGGAAAAATTAGAGATGTACGTGGTAAACCCTAAGGCAGCCACTAAAAGTAAAAATGAATGGTATAACTAATCAACTAAGTGTAGAAATAAAATGAAATCCTAAAAGAATACTCAATCTGAAAAGCAGGTAGAAAAAGAAGGCAAAGGGAGCTACTTTGGGAAAAACTCCGAGATTGCATTTCCTCCGCTCTCGTACCACGGCAATCCTCAACACAGAAGACGGCTTCTGGGGACAAACGTGTGAGAGGGGATCTTCCCACACATGCCAAGCAGCAGACACCCCGTGGGTGTCCTCTAACTCAGTCCCGACACTGTCTGCCTGGAGACAGCATCGGATCCCACAGGGTGAGGGCTCATCCCCAGAACTGTCCCCTCCCCACCCCTGCCCCAGACCAGTCACAAGCCCGGGCCTCCAGAACTTCTGACCTTCAGGTTGGGGTTCCCACAGCCCCCTCTGTGGGTTTGATTAATTTGCTGGAGCGGCTCACAGAACTCAGGGAAACACACTTACTGGTTTATTATAAAGGATGTTACAAAGGCTACACAGGAGGTGATACACAGTGTGAGGGGTGGGGGAAGAGGCACAGAGCTTCCTGCCGAACCTGGGTGTGCGCCACCCTCCAGGCACCTCCCTGTGTCTACCTATCCAGAAGCCCTTTGAACCCTGTCTTCTTGGGTTTCTATGGAGGCTTCATGACAGAGACATGGTTGACCACTGTGTAGAAATGTGACTGGACAAAAAGCACATGATCTAAACCCAGCAAGGCCTGTCTGTCCAGATTCTTCCCAGCATTTCTTCCGCAGGGTGTGGGGCAGGGCCCTGCCTGGAATGAAGGTCCTAGAGTCCTGCCTTGGGCAGGTGAAGGGAGGGCAGGAGATGATCAGAGAGAGATTCTGTCTCCTGAGGCCTGCTCCTGTGGCCTAGCAAAATGGTAGATTTAAATCAAAGCATATCAATACTTGCATACATGTAAATGGTCTAAACTCCCCAATTAAAAGGTAGAGATTTTCAGATTGGATTTTTAAAAATTCTACATGCCAATAAATGGGTTGGAACAGTATTTCTAAGTGTAGTATATACTATCTTCAAAATCTGAAGTGTTTTAGCAAGTGTTGTGCCTCTTTCTTAGAGCATGGAGGGGATACCCTGAAATACCCCTAGTTGTTGGACCTCTAAAAACTTTGCCAAGGTAGCAGGCCCCTGAACCCTGAAGAGTTTTAGGTTGTATTGTCCACCCTGGTGCATATAAATCTCACCAGGGTTTTCAGAATACCTGCCATTTCCTGCTCACCAGCTGTGCTTACCATGACGCCATCCATGTGATGGGACAACAGGATAATCTTCAGATTATCTAGACAACCAAGGTCCCTTTGGATTATACTGTGACAAAGAATAGGAGAGTCACAGAGCTCTAGAGCAATGCTGTGAGTGTATGTTATTGCCTGTTCCTAGCAAATGCAAACTGCCTGGAATGCCCTCTCCTAACAGAGATGTAAGAGAATGCATTGTTAGATTACACCTAGTGACAGATGTCCTGTTGATCTGTAACTGGGGCCACCGTTTGGTTACTTTGTCAGCAGCCCGTCTTCATCTGCGCTGCTCCATCTAGTTTTTGCATGCATGGGGGTGGTAAGTTAATCAGGGATATGATGGAAACCATTATAACGTCTGCCTTCTTTAAGTCTTTGAGGGTGGCATTCTAACCCAGAATGAGATATTACTTCTGATTTCCTCTCTTGGCTGCGGTGAGGAATTTTCAAGAGTTCCCAGTTGGCATGTTTTAGCATTATGGCTCTTACTCCACAAGCAGGTCCTTCCAGCTGTTGAGTTTGTCCATTCTGATTAAGACCTTGGGGACCAGGGAGATGAACACCAGGTGGGGCTTGGCTCCATTGGACTCACTGTGAGATGGATTTGAAGCCAGGAATTTCCTCATATCAGCGGAGGGGCTATGATGGCATTTTGGGTCATATGGCATCAGTTTCAGCTCAGATCTTGTGTCCACAGCTCTTCAAAGATCTGAGTCTTCAAAAGAAATGCTTGTAGGTCTTTTGCATAGTATATGGGGAAGTCGCTACTGTGTATGCTTGCTGTGGCAATGCAGGGCCATTCCTCAGGAATACCCAGGCCCCCTTTCAATAGATTGGCTCTGGGTCTGACATATGTCATACGGAAACTGGGCAAAGGATCATGACTTTCCATCACAGCAGCTGACATCAGCCTTCTGTTCACCTGCTCTTGATCTTTGGCTGTGTAGTTCAAGCAACACGTTCCAGCCTTACCATGAGAAATGCCTTGGTCTGTCAGTTACTGCTTCCTCATTCCTGCAGATAAGGGCTCAGTTGTCATTCCAACTTCGCTGCTGCTACACTCATTTGTCCACCTTGCCATTGATGGTTAAGTGCTGCCCACTGTGCTGTGCTCTTCCTGAATCCCATCTTCTCCAATGACATTAGGAGGGAGCCCAGACCTGTAGCCACCTAGAAAGAACAGTCACAATCACCAGGAGTTTCTCAACAGTGTTGGTGGCCACTTCATTGGCATATCCTTTATTTTACTAGTGGAGATACCCTCTGGACTCCCCCAGAGACTCCTTGATTGGTATATTCTCTGGTCTTACATAATCTATTTTTGTATGCCTACCTCACTGGACATACCCCTTCTGCTGCCAAGGCAATTCTGGCATTAATGGGAGCTCATTATTGTTTGCAAGCTGAGGGTGCTATCTGAGCTGAGGATTAGGACTGGTTCCAGGAGTCCTTCCCGGAACACTACATCTGCGTCATAGGAGAGCCCACATGTCAGTAAACTCTCCCTTACCCAGACTTACCTGTTACTCCTGGCCCAGCAAACCCAAAACTCACCCCAGCATGACCTTCTGGCTTGTGTTGGCTACGTAGTTCAAACAACATGTTCCAATCTTACCGTGAGGAACACCACGGCCCATGAGTCCATGGGTGCCGCAGCCCTTTCTGAAGCAATGATAGCACTTCTGTCATCTGTCCTGGTCAGGTATGTCCCAATTATTGGCCTAAAATAGGGGGTGGTAAACAATGTCCCAAGAGTCAAATACAGTCTGTCTTTGTAAGTAAAGTTTTATTTGTTGACATACCCATTCATTTACATGTTATCTATGCTGCTTTTGTGATACAATAGGAGAGCTGAATCCTTATGGCAGACGCTGTATGGACCTCAAAATCTAAAATTTGTGCTCTTTGTCTCTTTACAGAAACAGTTTGCTGACCCCTGGCCTAGAAGCTGTGAGCACTGGGTGGGTGCAGGGGGGAAACCTGGAGAAGGGCAGGTACTGTCTCCCGAGGCATCTGCCTCAAGCGAGGCCTCTGCATGATCTCGGGCAAGGGGAGGCTTCGCTGCATGGGAACAGCAGCTCTCCACATGCAGGGAGCTCCAGGGAGTCTGAGGATTCAAGGTTCTCAACCACATCCACCCGGACGTCCTCATTCCAGGTCCTCAGGTCTCCCTCTCTCCCATCACACCCTTGACTTTGGCACAGGGCATTTGCCGGGGCCATAAATTCAGACTTCGCTACTCTTTGATCAGATCCGAAGTCTCACTTTTAGCAGAATGTGCCATCCAGCTACAGGAGGTAATAGCTTCACATGTTGCCATAGAGGTTCCTGGCTTTTAGTTGGTGCCTGCTCTGACTGTTGGCTGACTTGAGCCTGCCTTTTTCTTCCTGCAGTACATCCATGCACCCAATAATCCCCAGCCGTCTCCACAGCACCTAGACTTGCCGTCGTCATCGTGACTCTCAGATGCTAGTGATGTTGCACGTGCCTGTATTATAAATTATAATTATAAATTATATACTATATAAAATATATTTATAAATATTTATATATTTATAAAATATGTTTGTATATGATTTTTATATATAAATAAATATATAATATATAAATTATAATTTATAATATATAAACCACACCACCGCTTATTTTTATACAGAGAATTTAATACAGAGAATCGAGGAGCTAGACAGGTTAAAATGGCACACTGATGTAGAGTGACCAGCCATCCCAGTGTGCCCAGGGCCATGCCAGTTGTAGCATTGAAATCCCCTTAGCCCCAGGTAAACCTGGACAATTGGCCACCCCCACTGAGGGATCACACAGGTGCTAACTACAGGAAGCAACTATCGCCCCAGGACTTGGGGGGACACTTGGGGGGTCACAGTTTTGTCTCAGTAAAGGGCACCGGCTGGCTGATGCTGGTGTCCCTGGGGGGTGCCACGAAGCTGATTCTGGCAAAAGCTGTTAACTGGAACAGACTGCTACTATTGGAACCAAGTGGAGGGTGAAGCACAGGGTGAGGCACCGTGGCTGGGGTGACCCCAACACCAAGGGAAGGAAGCGAGCCAGAAAGAGCACATCCTTCTTCCTCCTCCAGCCTCCCGTTTCCCTCCAGCATCCGCATTGCTTCCCAGCGCCCAGCTGAGAGCTGCTGGCAGAGTGGAAACGTGGTGGCTGGGGAGTCCCAGCTCCAGCATCAGAGCACAGGTGAGAGAACCCGTGTACACTCCAGTGCGAGGACTGGCTATCCTAGGTGGAGCCTCGGTGGGTGACCCACCAGCACACATCCCAGGTCCTCACAGGTGAAGACGCTCTAAACAATTACGCTGCTACGGCATGCTGGGGGGTGATCACCACCCACTTATCACCAAGAACCAGGATCTTGTTGCCCTCTGACCGGCAAAGAATTGAAGACCAGAGTGCTATCCGAGGATCTGCCAACTAGACCCCTTCTGACGCCCGCTGTCTTAGTTTGGGTCCCCCCTGAAGGCAAGGATTTGAGCGCAAGTGATTTTCGTGGAAGGACAAATAAAGATGTGTTATCGAGCTCGCTGCAGGCATGGGCGACTGCAGGGGTGCCCTGGGATCCAGGTGACAAAGCACAGTCCACCTGCTGGAATGCAGGGAGCACCTCAGAGGCTTTAGACCCTGGGGAGGGGCCCCAGACAGGCTGCACCCGAGGCAGGGCGCACTGCTGACAGCGGCCATGGCTGTGGAGAGGAGCCTCCACTGAGCATCTGGCCTTGGCACACGGCAGCCACCACCAAAGGGGCAGGAGAAGAAAGACGTGAGGTCTGTAGTTAGCAAGAACGAGCAGCCTGAGATGCTGGATAAATCAGGAGACCGTGGCGGGGGAGGCAGGGGTTGCTACAGTTTGAGCTACCCAAGAAGCTATCCCTGAGAAGAGACTCAAGCACAGGTGGTTTCTTTGGGAGCTGAAGGAAAACCTTGTTAGAAGACTGCGTGAAGTGAGACAGGGAAGGGAACACGGCGGTGCAGGGTGTGTTATCACCGCTGTGGGTGACAGGAGCTCAAGCCCGCAGGGAGCCGGGGGAGCCCGCTGTGGGTGGGAGAGGCTTCAGTGTTGCTGTGCTGGTTTCAGAGACTGCTCTTGGCATTCATGCCCCTCCTCACCTGCCTGGCCTGGGGACAGAGTGACCTGTGGCCACAGAAAAAGGCCTCAGGCAAAGAGATGCTGCTCCCGGCCCTAGAGGCAGCTGGAGCACACGGAGGTGGAGACAGGCTGCAGGCAGAGAGCACCAAGGGCGTCTGCTCCTGGGAGGCAGAAGAGGCAGGGACAATAACTCCCATTCCCCATGCCCCAGGCGCTCTGCTAAATGCTTCCCGCGTGCCACCTCCAGGAACCCCCACACGCCAGGACACAGGCACTATTACATGTCGAGTGTCTCTTATCCAAAATGCTTGGGACCAGAAGTGTTTGAGATTTTTTTTCTGGATCTTGGAATACTTGCCTATACATAATAAGATATTCTGGGGATGGGACGCACATCTAAACACGAAATTCAACATATAGCCTGGATATAATTTTATACAATATTTTAAATAATTTTGTGCATGAAACAAAGTTTTGACTGTGACCCATCACATGAGGTCTGGTGTGAAATTTTCCACTTGTGGCGTTATGTTTACACTTAGAATTCAGATTCTGGAGCATTTTGGATTTCAGATTTTCGGATTAGGGGTGCTCAACCTGTATTATTGTTTTCATTTTACAGACAGGAAAACTGAAGCTCCGAGAAGTTCAACAACTCACCCAGAGTAATGATCAAACCAGACTTGGTTCTAGGTCTGCGCGACCCCAGAGCCAGCGTGTCCGTGTACTCTGATGCCACTGCCTGCCAGCCCTAGGAGTGACGTGGACTTCTGGACAGCCCTGGGTCACCGGCCAGCACAGGGCAGCTTGCACCTGCCTGCAGTGGGCGCTGCAGCACTGGCTGTCTTCACGTGGCTGGCAGGTGGAGCTGGTTGTGCTGAGCCCGAGAAAACACCCAGTTTGCGAAAGTTCCTCGTGTGCTTCCCTCACTTGTTATTTAGCAAGCCCAGGAAAAGCGCAGATCCTGCCCCAGATTCTCCTCTAGAGGAGAGTGGTTACGGCAATGATGCCAGAGTACAGCGGGGACATTGGACTTTCTGAGATCCTTCTGGCTCTTTGATTCCCACGTTTCATGATGCTTGGTGGAGTAGCTCTACTGACTGTTTGGAGAGCAGATAACACCCGACGCCTCTCTCAGTACCTGTCCTCAAACTGGCGAGGCCACTCAGTGTGTACTATAGGACGAGGAGCGTCCCAACCTGGCTGATCTAGAGAGTGCTTGATGACCCTTCTGTTTTTGTTCTGTTCCATAATGGTTTATTATGGGGTAATGAAAACATATACAAAAGCAGACAAGATGATAAAATCAACCCTGTGTGCTCAGCACCCAGTTTTAGCCATTTTCAACTGATGACCATTCTTGTTCTATCTTGGGCGCCCCACACTCTCTCACCAACCGCCCCCCAGATTGCCTGGGTGCTAATCCCAACATCATATCTTTTTGACGCTTTCAAAATCAAGGATATTGGTTCCTAAACTACTCCCCTAAATTTTCTAATTCAGTAGGTCAGGGGTGGGGCCTAAGAATCTCTCTGTGTTTTTGACTCCCCAGGTTTTGGAACCTATAACAGAATAAAGAAATGAGTGTGGACCTACAGTGAGAAGGTCTGAGTCTGAGTCCTGGCCTTGTGCGAGAAGGATGCTCTGTGGCTGGTGTGTGCTTCAGCACAGGCTTCGGGAATTGGAAGAAGAGGCGAGTGGCAGGTGGCAGGTGAGACATGCTCTTTGTTGCCGGGGGGATACAACAGCGGGGAAAAGCATGGCTGAGAACATGGCGAGCACTTGTCTATGGCTCTGAACAACAGTGGCAACATGCTATGGGAAAGCGTGATCACATAGGTTCACATAGGAGATAACACCTTGGTTACATGAGTGTGCTGACTCACACCTCCATGGAGGGCCCACTAACTAGGAGGGCCGGGCCAGAAAAAATACTGTGGCAGTCATCTTAGCTTGGCCTAAGAAATCTGTTGCCTATACAAATGCATTTTCCCTTATACCTTGCCCAAGTGTCATAACTTCGAGTGAAAACTTTAATTTTTCTGACCCTTGACCTCCTTGCCTTGAAGGGTCAACACCTCTGTGAGCTTGTGGTCCACTAAGATCCTCTGACCTTTTTTGTATGAAATAATTGCTATCGAGTCTGGTGTCCTTTGGCTCTCACCTTCCTTGGTGTTGGGGTGGGCGTGTCGCCAAGATGACTTTTGAGTTACTCTCCTTCACAGTGGTTGTGTCTGCGAGGTGTCCCCAAGCTCTGTTCTCCGTCTCCCATGCTGTGTGCCCCACACCATGTCCCTTCAGTCCTATTGCAGCCTCCCTCACTCTTTCTACTGCTCTAACTCTCTGTGCCCAGTTCCCTGGCAAACTGAAGTGCCAAACCTGCCCTGAACGGTGGTCTTCAATCACAAAACTCTTGGGCCTAGAGTAAAAATTGCATTCGGTCCAGTTTGATGATCACTTTTTCCAACCAAAACCACATCCTTAATTTCCACGGTTGGGGTTCAGTTGTTTGATGCTTATGAAAAAGAAAGGAGGCGTCTCTGGATCATAAAAACAAGACCTTCGCTGGTTTCTGGTGAGCTCAGCACTTTTTTTGAATGAAGACTACAGCACCTCACAATGAATACAGCTTTTTTTTTTGTTTATTTAATTGAATGGAGTTCAGAGAGAAGGAACATAAACAAACAGGGTGAGCAAGTTGGGAAGCACATTTGACCTGGAATGAGAAAGGGGCCATTTCCTGAGGCGGAACACATTTCTCAATAGAGTACAGCTGCATGGAATAACATTGTCCCTGCAAAGTGTGCCCTCTGTTGCTTTTGGTAGTTAAATGGCACTTTCACAGTGACAACTAATAGCAGAGAAAGACCCTGGGAAGTGCAGGCCTGAGAGAGACTTGCCTTCAGTGAGAGTTTGGGAAACTGTCGTGCGTGCATAAGAAACGGAAGCCGAAGAGACCACGATAGTTGCTCAAAGCCACACGGTGGTTGGTAGAAGGGCCCAACCAGCATCCTGGGTTCCTGGCCAGTGCTTTTCCACGGAGGTGGTTAGCAGCATAGTGCTTGGGTTGAGCTTCCAGCTCTTCCCCTTCCTGGCTGTATGATCTTGGGCAAATGAGTCAAGTCTCATGGGGCCAGTATCAAAGTTCCAGTAGGAAACAATGGAACACCAAATTAGGGTCACTGGAGGGGCATTTGCAGTGGGATAATTTCAAAGGTGTGAGCAGGGTATAGAGGAAACAGAGAGGCTCACGTGGAAGCCGGGGCCAGCAGTGTTGGGGTTGACCCCACCCCTAGGCCAGAAGGACCGAGGGGGGAGAGAGGGTGCCAGAGCCCTGAAAGGAGCAGTGTTCTCCGCTTGGGGGACCCAGACAGCCACAGCCGCCTTGCAGGGAGGGAGCAAGGGAACTCTCCCTCCCTCCCTCCATTCTCCTGGTAAGGCTGCTCACTGGTCAAGCTCGACCCAAAGCCACAGAACACAGAAGCCCATCAGGGTGGTGCATCTAGCTCCTGGGTGACAGCATGGCAGAGGGACAACAAGTGGATCTGTTGGAGCAAACACAACTAGCAGGCTCAGTGCCTCTGTTTTCTCATCTGTAAAATGGGAATCACAATGGAACCAACTTGTACTTTGTCATGGAGATTGATAACTGAATAGATGCCAAGTGCCTAGAATAGTATTATACATATATATGGTGTTTGCTATTCAACTACTGTAGTCCTTACCATATATATGTGATATATCGTTAGTATATAGAGTATGTATAAAAACAGTAATCACATAGTGAGCACATACACATATAATAATGGTACAGCAGCACTAGAGTAATATGTGTATATAGAGTAAGCACTACACTAAGCAACGTTAGCTATTGTTACTCAGAGGAAGCAGTGAGTATTCCAGCCACGGGAGACACAGAGGAGAAAGGCCACGCTGGCCAGGTGCTGGCAGTGATCCCAGGGGCTGGGGTGATGGTCTGCACAGAAGATACATGAGGACTGAGGAGAAGGCTTAGCATGTCGCTGAGCCTGAAACTGGGATGAGCTTCGTTCGCCCTACCCTTAGCTTCCATGCGGCTTGCCAGGGCTGGGACAGTGAGGACGGACATGCCCCAGGCTCTGCTCATCAGCAGCCCAATGCTAGCGCCTTTCACCTGTGGGGACAGCCTGGCCTCCACAGGAAGACAGGCTGATGCTATTGTCCAGGAGGTTTTAAGACAGAGATGATGCCATACTGACATGGGGTGTGCCGAGACACTGGAGAGAAAGAAATGTGCCACCTGTCCCCCTAAGAGTGAGGACAGGCTTGCCACAGCCTGGGGTCTCTGTCACTGCACCCTCAGTGGCACAGGTGGCAGGAGGAAGGCTCAGAAACCAGGGTTGACCTAACAGGGTGGAGGCTGCCTCAGCTCCGAGGGTGTCGGCCTTTCTTACTGTCATCCCAGGGTGGACAGAATGTGAATGTGGAAAGACCACCCACCCATGATGCTCCACCCGACCCCAGGGCAGACTCCTGTGCATCCCCTGGCCGGGTAATGTGGTTGGACCAGGTGATCCTCAGTCCTCCACCTCTCTGCCCCAGCCCTGGCATTGTAGGACACGTCTCTTGCTGGCTTAACAGGCGGTGGTTCTTAGGATCTAGAGAAACAGGAGAACACATTGGAAGTGACCAGGACCCAGAGAAGCACAATCAGGGATGCCCTAGGGAGGGAGGACCATGGAGAACCCCGTCAGTTCACCCCTCCCCAGTCCCACGCTGCCCGCCAGGCCCCCTGTGTGAGCCAGCGCAGGGCCCTGGCGCAGCCCCGTGTCAGGTGCCTGTTCATCTGCCCACACAACAAGCGGCTGCAGCACAGCGCTAGATGGGAAGTGAGATTTCCTTCTCCCCACGATGGCCAGAGGCACCTGCTCACGGCCCCACACGGGAGAAAAGCAAGACACAAAATTGTATGTTTACTATGATTCTGATACTGCAAAAAAAAAAAAAAGAAAGAAAAGAAAAGAAAGAAAAAGTATACATATCTATATCTGCCTAAGAGAAAGGTTATTAACGAAGGTTATCTCCAGGTGGTGAAATGCAGTGATCCCAGCGGCTGGGGACACAGGCTCCTTCCTGCCCAGATCACCCGGCCTTCTCAGAGAAACCCAAGGGAGAAATCTTAATTTTTTCCCTTGTACTCTGTGTACTCAAATTCTTTTCTACAGTGATTCTGAATTATGCTCATATTTAGAAAATGTGAGACTCCTTCTGCCCACCTTCTACCGAGGTACCTCCCCTGAGCCTTCTCCGTGAGCCAAATACCTCATGAACAGCAAGCAACCTCTCCCCTCCTCCTGCCTCTTTGAGTCATGGAAAAATACCTTCCAGAATTAACAGAAGCCTGGCTGTCATTTAATCCTAACAAAACCACAGCTCTGCCTCACCAGTGTCCTCTTATAATCACAAGCCCGAAGCCAAATATGTCACTCTCCGTCAGAGCATCTGATCTGTAAAACCAGGGACAATATTATGTGGCTAAAATATCAAAAGCTTTGACAGGCTTCTTCCTTTAATACCAGAGCCCCTGGTCTCATATGGGCGCGCAGCCACTTGAGTGCAGAACACCCAGCCTCCCTTGAGCCCGGTGTGAAGTGAACCGAGCCCCAGCCAAAGGTGAGACGGTGATCTCATTAAAGCCCATCTCGTCCACAATAGGGGCATTTACCTGGAGTCTTCCCTTTCCCATGGGCCCGTGAATACTGTAAAGCCCCAGCTTCAACCATGCAGATCGGAATCAACACCCTAAGATGTCACAGAGCCACATGACAGAAGGCACTCGGGTCTCTGAAATGCCCTTGTGGAGCAAAGCCACTCCATTTTCCCGGGCCTCTGACCTCCAGTCTATTACACGAGAGAGAAATAAGCTTCCATCTTGTTCACCTCAGTGTTCTTTGGGTATCTGTTTCATAGCCACTCAGCCTGTGCCCTGGCTAACGCAGCGAGCCAGTCCCGATTCTACACTCCCACTCCGTGATTTACTAACAGTAAGATCTGGGACAGGTCACTTAACTGTTCTGGGCCTAATGTCCTCCTTCGGTAAAATGAAAGTATCAGTATCTAAACTGAAGGGCGGTGAGAATCAAAACGGTGCACACAGAGGCAGGCACGCAGCACATGGCCCACAGCACGCTGCACGGTGCAGAGGGTTACGCAGGTAAGAATAATCGGGTAGTCTTTGGCCGGCTCAGCTCCTACCACCACCTGATTTTCCTCTTTGCAGAACACTTAACTTTCTAGGGAAGTATGTGGACCTCCATCCTGTCCGTGTGCCAGAGTGTTTCCCCATTTAATCTTCTTCCACGCTTTGTCTGGGTAGAATCCTTGGTCTGTCTCCTGCAGAAATGTCTGTCCGGCCACTCCCTGTCCGCCCCTCTTTGTCCCTCTGGCCAACGTCTGAGCCCGCTCCCTCCTGCTGGCTGCATCCTTTCCTGCTTTTCTCTTCACTGAGTTCCTTTCTCTTCATCCTCGTTTCCTCAGCTCAACTCTACATCACCTCAGCTGGAGACCCGGTCACGCTCTGGCTGAAACGCTGCCACCTGCATGGCCGAGCGCCCGCCAGCCGCCCTTTCTCTACCTTCGCAGGCAGCAGAGAGCAGAAGCCAAAGGTGCAGGCTGCAGGTCAGCCAGGCACTTGAACATTTTAGCAACATGGCCCTGTCCAAGTTGCCTTGCCTCTCTGTGCCTCAGTTTCCTCGTCTGTAATACAAGGGAAGAGGAAACTATCGTCTTCACAGGATTGCTGTGAAGCTTAAAAGACATTATGCATTAAAATGCTTAGAGCAGTCCTCGGCACCTGGGAGATACTCGGTAGATTTTAGCTGATGTTATTGTCATTCCTGCCGTCCCCTACTCCCCAGTACAGTCTAGTTCCCACCTATCCGTGACAATCCAGAGCTTTGAGAAACCCTGTGGCCCAGGATCGGAGGCAGGAGTGTTCGGGCATGCAGCGCCACGTTTGAGGAGTGCCTCTCAGGGCGGATTCTTGGAGACAGTCGACCTGCCTGATGCTCAGCCCCTGCCTAAAAATCTCCCCCTTCCCCCTCCTCACGCTCTCTGCCCCGCTTTGCCGCCCTCATTTTGTATGACTTGAGATTCGCCAGTTATAGATTCCTCTTGGCTAATGAGCAGCCTCCTGGAATGCAGACCCATCTGGAAGGGTAACCGGGGGACTGACAGCTTCTAGCACAATGGTAGTCCCTCCTTCCTGAGAACATTGAGCTCATCTACAGGAGCGCCTGGAGTTTGACAAGCAGGGGAGAGAGAGGAGGGAGGGAAGTCCAGGCAGGAGCGTGGGCGGTCTCGGGTAACAAGCGGCAGCAGGAGCCCGAGGGCGGCACAGAGGACGGTCACCGAGGAGTTCCAGGAAGTGGGAGAGGGTGCAAAAAAGCCAGACCCAAATGTCAGTGTTGTCACAATGCCGCTGAAAACATGGTTGCCTTGAGGAATAAGAAAGGAAAAGACTTCACACCTGGAAGGAAAAGTGTGACTAAAGCATCTCGACCTACGACTCCAGCCCGGCCCCCTCTCCCCTGAGCCCTCTCAAGCCGCCACTCTCCCCAGCCCATCCTCTCCTCTATCTGACCCTCGGTTTGAAACCTAGTTCCTGTGTGGCTGCTGCACCGTGGGTTTTGGAATTTGCCCCGGTCCCTAAGCCAACTCTCAGACACTAACCCAACTCCTGGTCTCCACGCCTGCATTTCCGCTGGGTCATTCTGTTTGTTCTTCTCAACCACTGGCGACCTACCGTGGGCACCTGCCTGACTGTCCTCTCGGTGCTTCTGCCCAGCCAGCCAGGTGAGGTGAGGACAGGTCCTGGGCATCACTCTCAGCGTGACCTCTCTCTGGACACCAACAGGGTGGTCTCTGTCCCAAAAAAGGGTCAGGAGGGTGCAGGTGGAGGGTGTCCTCTTCCTCCTCATCTTTCTTTCTCCTAAACTAAATGGCATCCGCCACCCAGCACTCCAGCTGGTTCTGCAAATACTGTCCCCCAGCTACATTAGAGCTCAGGCGAACTGTGCTATTATTATTATTCTGACCAGTGGAGTGAACCGCTAAGCATAACATTGTTTCTCTAGGGAAATAATGCAAGTTCCCAACAACCAACTCAAAACGAACTTTGTAGAAACCGCCTGTGCAAAATGAACTTTTGGAAAAGTCTCCATGCACTTATTCACAAGGAGATTACAAGAAAGTAGATACCATTTGATGGGCCTGGGTTTATTTTTGTCCCTACTTAGTGTGCAATTAGCATTCAAGCCACATAATAACTTCACTCAAGACCAGAAGCTGAAATATAAATACCACTCAAGCGAGGTTATTTAGATCCTCAATTGGATCGACCCGATTCTAGGCCAATTATTTTTCTGGCAGAGTTAACTAGAATGTGTCTAAAATGAGTGAGATGCGAAAAGCACTTTCCGTTACTTATTCCTTTAACAGTTGCCTTAAAGCTAGAGTCTTGTCCTTAATTCGCAAGTACATTCCAGACAAGAGCAGATCTACATGTAGCCTTTTAAAACTGGGCCAAACTATGTTCCTCATAATTTTAGCTGAAATATTAAATTGAGAAAAAAGTTAATGACAGGTTTGTAGGAAGAGTTACAAGAGCAAAATCAGAGTCCCGGGGAAGAGAGTGAGGCTGGGGGAAAGAGCAGGAACTAATGATCTTCACAGATTTCTCATTTCCTCAGTTAAAACAAGGGGGCCAGGAGTTTTGAATGGATCCAGCAGAAGTCTGAGAGTCCTCTGTCTTCCCAGTTTTCCATCTCACATGTGGTTTATTGTTTGCCGTTGGAGTACAACGCCCAACGTCACCCAATAAGATCATGTCACTTTCACGGTCCTCAGTTTTGCCACCTGAGACATGGGGGTATGCCCTCTTGTGCAGACTGGTGTTTGTGGTTTATGCTGTTCTGACTTGGGACCACTTTTGACACATAAACATGAGAAATTGCTTTCAGGGCAAACAACTTATAAGTAATTACTTAAAGAAGAAAAATAACAAATGGGCATGATGCAAAAGGCAAAATCAATGACTAATCTGACCTTGAAATATAAAGTGCACAGAGCACATGCTGGCACAGGGCTTCCTCGCGCACCTCCTGACTTCCTGTTGCAGGAATCAGACAAGGAAGAGAGGAGCCAGGGCAACCAGGTGCCTGCTCTGCCCACCACATACAGGGCCCTCAGCTGCCCTCAAGGCCTTTTCTTATGGAAGCAGAGGTTCTGAATGCTCATCTCTGTTTTAAAGCCCAGCACACTTTAAACATCTGTGTATAGTACTGTGTGGGAAGGGGTGGGGGGAGGGGAGGAGACTCGGGGGTAGATAGCTCCAGGAGATATGAAGAAATAGCAAAGTAGCAAGCATATGCCCGCCTTCCAGGTGCTGCGCATCAAGCCTCAGCGGCAGAGGAGGCGACATCAGTGCAGATCAGATGCACATCTGTGGGCTGCTGCCTGCTGCTGTGTCTTGCATGCATCAGTGCCTGGCACCAAGCTGCGACGGCAGGAGAGACTTCCTGGAGGGGGGAACTTTCAATAGATTTGGAAGAGAGGGCCATTTAGGGCAGAGCCTGTCTCTCAACCAAGCTCCATGGCATCCGCTTTATGGGGAGATTTCCAAAGAAATAGAGCACAGTGCTGAGTGGACAGGCCTGCCCAGCTCCCCCTTTGCCGGTGTGAGGTCTTGGTCCAGAAGAACATCCTCTGAGACCTTTCTCACCGGCAAGTAGGTGCGTGCCCCACCACGTGGTTGTAACGCCAGCCTGCTGTGATTTCTCCCTGTCCTAAGGACCCTCTCCTGCCTTTTCCCTCTACAACAAAACTACTTAGAAGGGAGGCCAGCCCCTCCCATCCCTGCTTCTCTCCTGCCCCTCCCTCTGGAACTCGTGCAGTCAGGACTTTCTTTGCACCAGCCCAAGTCCCGCACCGCATAGCTCTTGGCCCCTGCTCAGACCACCTTCCTTGGGCGCTCGGCAGCATGTGTGGGGTCAGTGTGGCCGACCTCTCCGTTCTTCCTGGAGATGCTCCATTTGCTGGACCTCAGTAATGTCACCAAGATGGGCCCCCTCTGACTTCTCTGGCCAGTCTTCCTCAGACTATCCTGATGGTTCACTCCCGTCTCTCCAGACTTGAGGTGCTCTAGAGCCCGCTCAACTCAGATCCTGAGCCTCTCCTCTTTTCTGTCTAGCCTCACTCACTAAATAATCTCTTGCAGAATCGTGGTTTCCAGAGCTATCTCTATGCTGATGACTTCTCCATGTCTGTCTCCCACCCAGACCTCTTCCCTGACCTCTGGGCTTATTGTCCAAACTCTCTGCTTCCTTGGAAGGCAATCGGTCGCCTCAAACTTCACACGACCCCCACTAAGATCCTGATGCTCCCTTTGCAAAATTGGCACCTTGACTGGCTTTTCCTTTCTCAGTTACCAGCCACTCAGCCAAACCTGTGGACTCATTCTTGACACCTAAGAGAGGTGTCCCTCCTGACACCTGGGGTACCTGCAAGGTCTGCTGGCCCCACCTTCAGAGTATATCCAGGACTTGACCACTTTTCCCCGGCACCACTGCCAGCATGTGGGAGCAAGCCGCTTGGATCACTGCAAGAGCCCCCTGGGTGGTGTCCCCACCTGTGCCCTTCCTACCTGGCCTCCCCCTCAATGCCCAGTCTGTCTAACACAGCAGGAGAGGGGTCCTGTTCAGGTGTGACACACAGCACTGAATCTCCGTCTCGCTCGGAGTGAATGCTGTGCTCTCACGGTGGCCTGAAAGGCCCTACAGAATCTATCCCCCGTGCCTCTGTGCCCCGTGCCCTTGCGTCTTCGAACTTATTCCCTACTTTCACCATTCTAGGCACACTGGCTTCCTTAGAGCCCGTGCTAGGTTCTCCCTGCCCCAGGGCCTTTGCACTTGCTGTTAGCTCTGCCTGGATCGCTCTCTCCCACCAGATAACCCATGATTCCCTCCTGTATCAATTCCCGTCTTCTCTCAGGATTCAGCTTTTGGCCACACCATCTGAAATCCCACATGCTCATATTTCACGGTAACTTTCCTCACTTTAATTGGCTCCTAACACACTATTGGCAAACTATAAGTGTTTCCTCATTGATGACTTATTGTCTGTCTCTTCTAGAATAAAAGCTTGGCAAGGGCAAGGTATTTTAGGTTTTGTCTGTTACTCAATATTCTCCACAGGTGGAGCCGGTGGGTCTTGGGTGCTGAGATGTTGTAGGCACAGAAGCGGGGAGATCTTCAAATGAGGACCTCAGAGGAAGGTGGACCACCTAGAACAGTGCCCAGTGCACAAAGTAACTACTCAATTAAAAACGTATCAAATGACGAGTGAATAAATAAGTGAACAACACACAAAGTAAACTGCTCAATAAAAATGTATCAAGTGACTGAGTGAATACATACATGAACAAATAAGAGAATAAATTAACAAATGAGTGGCTATGAGAAGATAATGTTTATTGATGAGCCCAATTCATAGTGAGTGCTCAAGAAAAAAAGGGGGAGTTTCTCAACCTTTTCTTTTCCTTTGGTCACTTGGGGGAGACCTGGAGCTTTGCACGCCTGAGCTGTAACTGTGATTTGTATCGGGGCGGCTCACAGCCAGCCACCGCAGGCACTTGGAGTGCCCTATGGCCCCTTCTCTGCTTCCTGGATGTCTCTCGTGGGCTCTCTGCAACCTCTCTAGAAGAGACTATTTGAGAAACAATGGCTGGTTCACACCTCAGTGGGCACACGTTTCTCAGCTCTGTCACGGGAATGGACTTGGATGGCGAGGAGAGCTGAGACTGAGATGGCACGGATTCTCTGCATGCCGGAGGCAGCGGAGCCCCTGCCACTGGGTGGAATGCAGGTGGTGGGGCCTGGGGCAGAACATAACTTTGAAGAGGTCACTTCTTGCTTGGGCGTGGCCCAGGAGGCAGCCCATGTCCTCTAAAGGTGTGACATCTCTCCACCCACCAGAATGCCAAGGTCAGCTCACATCCACTCGTCCCACAGGGATGCTGTGTCCCGCCTTCCCCCGAGAGTCTCACATGGAAGGTCTCACCCTTTTGTGCCTAGGTCCGAGGCTCGCCTCCCCGAGGAGTCATCACGTTTAGATAGTTTCTCCCAGAGCGGTTTGCACATGCCCTCTCTGACACCTGCCTGCTTCCCTCACTGGGCTGGGCACCACGAGCAGAGACCGGGCTGATTCACGCCCCACATCCTGCACGCGTGGCTTAAACAATGAGAGAATGGGGTAAATGCAATTGGTTCTTCTAGGGCAACAGGAGCATTCGTTCCATATCCGCTAAGGTGGCCAGAGACTAGGATGAAGGCAGGCAGAGCTATCTCGTAGGCTCCTTAGAGGGAACCATTCATCCTTCAGGGAAAGTGACAGATGAATTTGCTCTGACGAAACTCTGCCTCCTGTGCTTTCCGTAAAGTCCTCTTCACTGAAACCATTTAGTATTCGCACATCTATCCTATAAGAAGGCATCCGGCCACGGCGTTCTGCATTTACGATGCCCACACAGAGAGCAGTTGCCTCAGTAATGAGGGGGAATACATGGATGGGGACAGCTCCCAGGCGCTGCTAGTAAATATTTATAAAAGTGAGCAGCTAGCAGAGCGCACTCGTTGGCTGAATTAATATGGACAGCAGGAAACTCCAAGTAGCGCCAGGGTGAGAGGGTGTCAAGCTATCAAGCCAGAGCTTACCCTCCGGCTTCCCAGGGAGCTGTTTCGCACGTTGGCTCTCTGCCAGCACCAGAGTGCCACCTCTGCTTGTTTCATGGTGGCCAGCTCGAGGCTGGGAGGGCTTCCCATTCTGTCACTATTTCTTGCTGCCAAGGAATTACCTATGGCTATCAACTGAATTTGAGATCCCCTCAAGGAATTGTGCCTTGGGAAGAACCTGCCCTTCAGAGAAGTCACATGCCTCCCGTCTGTGCAGGGACAGGCCAGCCCTCGTCCATCAGGGCGCTGGGAATTGGCTCTGGGGAGACACGAACCCGTGAAGCCAGGCGTGAGCACACTGCTAGGCGAAGCCTCCTCAGGTGGCAGTCGGTGGGTCGCGTTTCACCGTTCTCGGAGACACGCTTTCCCAGGAGCCTGGAGCTGGCAAGGGCTGCGCCGGCCGCACCACTGGGCTGAGCTCCATCCTCTTTTCCTGGAGGGAGGCCCAGGGCTGTGCAGTGTCCACTAAGGACACAAGAGCTGAGATTAGAAACCTCTGTCGTTCATTCAGTTGGCCTCTTCCTCCGTATAAACTCCACATATGCGCCAACACAGGAAATTGTGCGTGTGTTGGCGGAGTGCTGTGTGTGCTATGTGTTGTGTGCAGATGTGTGTGTCACGTGTGCATGTGTTGTGCACATGTGTGCACTGTGTGTTGTGTTATACAAGAATGTGTGTGTTGTGTGGGCACATGTGTGTAATGTGTGTGCTGTGTGTTGTATGTATATGTGTGTAGTGTGTTGTGTTATGTGTATTGTGTTGTGTGTATGTGTGTTGTATGTGTTATGTGTATGGTGCTTATTGTGTATGTTTATACGTATGCTGTGTATGTTATGTGTGTTGTGTATGTAAGTGCATTGTATGTGTTATGTGTCTTGTGCGTATTGTATGTGTTTATATGTATGCTGTGTATGTTGTGTGTTGTGTAAGTGCATACTGTCTATGTGTGTGTTGTGTGCTTTGTATTGTGTGTGTGTTGTGTTATATATACAGGTGTGTGTTGTGTGTGTAGTATTGTGCGTGTCATGTGTTGTGCCTATTGTGTATGTGGTGTATGCACTCTTGCACACCTGTGTGTTTTGAGAGTAGAAAGCAAAGCCAAGCAGAATTCCCTTGAGGAGTTCAGGGTTACAAATAGAAACCACTGCTGTCCATCCCCGAGCCAGATTCTCTTTGCGGGGCTCTACCAGCTTCCTGGGTGACCCACAAGGAAAGCCCCTTCCCCTCACTGCCCAGTAGGATGGAGGGGACATGTGCCTTCTCCTGAACTAAGGCTTCTCTTGTGCCCCAGCTCACTTTTCCTTGATTCTTGTTTTTCCTTGGCTCCAATGCCAGGAGTTCAGAGGGGCCCAGGCATGTCTTCTTTGCAAGGTTTGGAAGCATGGGCTGGGCTGTGGCGGTGTTGGGGGTGGGGGGTAAGAGCACACCACTAGCGTAAATGCTTTATTCATTTATTTGCACCAAAAAAATGGAAATGGAATATATCGTGGGTGGCAAAAAAGTTTATCAGTAAGATTTGTTTGTCTCATTTATATTGGTGTGATGCACCACCACACAGCTCAATCTAAAAAGCTTATGAGTTCGGTGAAGACAGCTGCAGAACATAGGCTCTGTGCCTGATCAGGTGGTTCTCCAGAGCCCACCCTCCCTCCCACCCTGAGCAACTTTCCACTGCTGTCCTCCCCATCACTGTCGGGTCAGCCAAGCCAGCAGCAGCTCTGCAGATGAAAACGCAGGCGGCAGGTGACGCACAGAACACGTGAGCCCCTGCCTGCGCCTAGCGCCAGGCCAGGCCAAGTCCCTGCCCGCACGGAGGAGTGGAACCAGAGCAGGGAGCTCACAAATCCCACACATGCCCAGTCACACCCCAGAGATCCTTATTTAATTGGTTTGGCATGGAGCCCGGCGCTGACATTTTAAAATTCTCCTAAGGTGATTCTAATGTACGGCTAGGACTAAGAACTCCAGACTAAATGACCACCGACTTTCTATCAGCTGGAATCTTCCCAGGGGCTGCGATTCTGCAGAAAGAAGCTCCCAACCGTCCTGCATTAGAGCTTGGCGGGGCAGGGCAGGAATCCCATGGTGACTCCAGCATCTCCCTCCCTCCCTCCTCCTCTCTTCGGCTTCCTCTTTCCCCAGAGACCTTGTGCTGCTCCCTGCCCCTTAGAGCCACAGGGTGCAGTGGGCCTGGCTCCTTGACAGAGCACCTGGGCAAACCTTTCCCTTTGTCCCTCCCAGTAACGACATTCTCCAACCTTCAGGCTCCTGGGATCCTGCCAGGTGACTTAGGCTAATCCCTGAGGGATATTAAGGACTGAAATTAGCATCCTTTCTTTGTCCTTGACCTTTGAGAGTTTGATTATTATATGCCTTCAGGTAGTCTTATTTGGGTCCAATCTGTTTGGTATTTTATTCTCTGACATTTCTTTTTTTTTTTTTTTTTTTTTGAGACAGAGTCTCACTCTGTTGCCTGGGCTACAGTGCCATGGGGACAGTCTAGCTCACAGCAACCTCAAACTCCTGGGCTCAAGTGATCCTTCTGCTTCAGCCTCCGAGTAGCTGGGACTACAGGCATGCACCACCATGCCTGGCTAATTTTTTCTATATATTTTTAGTTGGCCAATTAATTTCTTTCTATTTTTAGTAGAGATGGGGTCTTGCTCTTGCTCAGGCTGGTCTCGAACTCCTGACCTTGAGTGATCCTCCCACTTCGGCCCCCCAGAGTGCTAGGATTACAGACATGAGACACCACGCCTGGCCTCTCTGACATTTCTGTACCTGGATATTTATCTGTTTCTCAAGTTTTAGAAAGGTTTATATTATTATTTCTTTTAATAAG
>CAUYMX010051765.1:0-19748 GCA_963573855.1 Lepilemur septentrionalis
TCCTGGGCTCAAGCGATCCTCCTGCCTCAGCCTCCGGCCACCATGCCTGGCTAATTTTTTCTATGTATATTTTTAGCTGGCCGACTAATTTCTCTCTATTTTTACTAGAGACGGGGTCTCGCTCTTGCTCAGGCTGGTCTCAAACTCCTGACCTTGAGCGATCCT
The DNA here is from genome assembly GCA_963573855.1 of Lepilemur septentrionalis. Taxonomy (NCBI): domain Eukaryota; kingdom Metazoa; phylum Chordata; class Mammalia; order Primates; family Lepilemuridae; genus Lepilemur; species Lepilemur septentrionalis. The sequence goes on from CAUYMX010051765.1 coordinate 166, forward strand.
CCCGCCTCGGCCTCCCAGAGCGCTAGGATTACAGGCGTGAGCCACCGCGCCCGGCCAAGACTGACGATTTTAAATTCCAGTTTGGGACTCTGTGGTCTTTTCTCGCGCTCAGGTCGATAACATTTTTCCCTCCTCTGCAGTGACTGAGGCGGGTCACGCGGGGAGGCGGGGTCCTGTCCCCGCGCCGCCGCAGCTCCTCACGTCCCCTGGGGCCCTCGGCGCCTGCCACCCGCGCCCAGGCGACGTCCTGGCCTGGACCGCAGCCCCGTGACCCGGGTAATTTTCCCAGACGGTGGAGACTCGGCGCCGCCACCCGCAGGTGCAGGGAGACGTGCGGTCCCGCCGTGGTCGCCTCCGGGAGGCCGCCAGGGGGCGCTGCCGCGGCGGCTGGGGCGCGGCGCGGGTTGGCCCTCGCGGGCCGCCGTACGCGCTATAAAAGGCGCGGCGCGTCCTTGCGCGTCCTCTGTGAACGTCGGCGGCGGCCGTGCAGCGCGCGGCACCGGCCCTTGCTTCTCCCCAGTGCCCCGGCGCGGGTCCTCCGGCCTCGGCCGTCGGCGCAGGCGGGCCCGCGCTCTCCGTGGCGCTGCTCGGCCCCGGGACTCGGACGGCGGCGGCGCGCTCGCGAGGGCAGGGCCTCGCCCGGGGCCCGCGGCCCCTCCCGGGCGGCTCCGGCTGCGGCTCCGGATGGCCCGCCGGGCTGCGCCGAGGAGGGTGTCGGTGTCTGCGCCGCCGCCGCCCACCTGCCTCCCCGCCGGGCCCGGGCTCGCTCGGGGCGGGGCTGGGGGGCAGCCGCCTTGCTCTCTGAGCCGCGGAGCGGGGGAGCGGGACGCCGAGGAGGCGCGGCCGTGTCCGAGGGTGGGAACGGAGCTGCCCCGGCCTCTCACCGCCCGCTTTCACCTGCGAAACTTCCGGAAGCCTTTGAGTAAGTCGCGTGTCTCTGGGTTTCCTTTTGAATAATCAATTACAGGGCCGGGCATGGTGGCTCACGCCTGTGATCCCAGCACTCCGGGAGGCCGAGGCGGGCGGATCGCTCAAGGTCAGGAGTTTAAGACCAACCTGAGCAAGAGCGAGAACCTGTCTCTACTAAAAATAGAAAGAAATTAATTGGACAACTGAAAATATATAGAAAAAATTAGCCAGGCATGGTGGCGCATGCCTGTAGTCCCAGCTACTCGGGAGGCTGAGGCAGGAGGATCGCTTGAGCCCAGGAGTTTGAGGTTGCTGTGAGCTAGGCCGATGCCACAGCACTCTAGCCCGGGCAACACAGTGAGACTCTGTCCCAAAAACAAAACAAAAAATCATACCTGGCACAAAATAGGCATTCAAATGATAACTACTGTTATTGTAGCTAAAAAGAGACCAAGCTTGAATTTGAACCCAAGTACATATGAGCCCAAAGTCCTTCCTTTTTTATCTTCACAAGTCCATGCTGGCTTCCTAAAACCGTGTCATATGACTACACCTATAATTTGCCATTCTTTTCACTGGTTTCTCTAGTCCAAATCATTCAATTCTTCCAAGATTAAAAAATAAACCTAAACCCACCATGGTCTCACCATGGTGAGAAATACTAGTCCGAATAATTTTTACTTCTCTTATTTTTTATTATTTCTTTGCACTGTGTACTACACGATCTAGTTTTCCATGGGTTGTCATACATTTTTTTCTCTAGTGCTATAAAAGTTAACTTGGGCTAGCATGATAAAATAAGACAGATTGGATGGCTTAAGTAATAGAAATTTATTTTTTCACGATTCTGGAGGCTAGAAGTCAGATCAAGATCCAGCACGGTTAGTTTCTAGTGAGGGCTCTCTTCTTGGCTTACAGATGGCTGCCTTCCCCCATGTCTTCATATGGTGGAGAAAGAAAGAGAGAGAGAAAGAGAGGGCACAAGAGTTCTTGCATGCCCTTTCTGGTACCTCTTTTTATAGGACACTAATCCTAACAGATCATGGCTCTACCTTTATGATCTCATTTACCCTTAATTGCTTCCTTAGAGGTCCCATCTCTACCCTGGGGTTTAGGGCTTCAACGTATGAACTTAAGGGAAAGATAAACATTCAGTGCCTCCTTAAATATTCCTTGTCTTCCAAGACTTCAAACAGACAGATGGTACTATACTTTCTACTTCTTTTATATTTCTTACAAAGGACTTAAACTGTGACTAGGCATGTAGTAGAATGAGCAATATACAAATGAAATCTCATTTTACAAAATTTGCAAATCAAGAGAAATGGAATGACAAATACTATGATAGATGGGTTCACTAATGTGAAAAAGGTCAGTGATGGAAGATTGAAGAAGGGGCAGAAGTTTAAAACTTCTTAGCTTTTTGACCTTGAAAGAGATTAATACCAATGTCCATAATGTTACCATAATAAAATTGGGAAGGTGAGTATAAATCTGCATGAGTAAATATGTGACCTAATAGTTTATTTGGGGTTATAAATAGAAAAACTTTACAATTCAGATGGTGTCCATTTTTTCACTGCTTCCCGTAAGAATTCTTCACTGGAATCCTAGAGTTTGCTTTTTAATTATTAGTTTCCACATAGGCTCCATGTCAGTGAAGACAATAGGGCACTAAAGCCAAGCATAGCTAGGACTTTTATCTCCAGCAGCACATCACATCTAAAACTATAAACTGCAAATACTTGCCTATATCCACCTTTTATGTGTATATATAAGCACATACGTATACTTTTATATTTTCATATAACTGTTTCTTTGATTATTCTGCCCAAACAAAGCAATGTAGTCCGTGGGTAGGCAAGATCTCTTACAGCAGTGAAAGATTTGGTGATGGGCACTTAGTAGGACAAGTGAGCTGGCTGAGAATGGGGGCAGGCACCATGGATGTAACCCTGCATTCAGAGTTAGAATCTAGGGTTCTTGTCCTAGTTGTCACTAATCAACTGTGATGCCTAGGGCAAGCCACTTCAGTTTTCTACTGTGCCCTAGTTTTTCTTGTTATAAATTGGGACAATAAGGCTTGCCCTACTTACCTCATTCATTTGTTGTGAGGGTCATAGGAGCTAATGTGTGTGAATGTGCTTTAAAGACATAAAGCCATCCGCAAATGCAATGCATTTTTATTTTGTATGTTGTCCAGTGAAACTATCAAATAAACATGTAGTTGGATGACACTCCATCCTGATTGCTGTGGATTATACAAACAGGCATAATAAATTGCTGATGTTATACCCTGAAATTGTATTTGCAGTATAAACTGATAAGGGAGTCAAAACAATTGTATACATATGAGACTAAGAGTATGTTAGGAACTGATATATTACAAACTGATAGCTGTAGGAGGTGTTGAGATAAAGACATAATAGCAAATGTGCAATCAAGATCAGTTAGTCTAACATTTGATAAAATAATAGTGAGGTTGAATGCTCTGCTGCTGTAGAAATTCTTTGAAAATTTCACCTGAGGAGATATGAAAGTAAAGAAAATTTTTCATCATTCAAGTAACATATTTTTAGTTGGAAAAGACCTTAGAGACTATTCCAACCCAATTCCCTTAATTTTGTAGATGAAAACATGTTAATTCAGCTTGCATATGTTTTGTTGAAGGCCACGCATCAAAGATACTAGCAAAATTATTCTAATATTCTAGTCACTCAGAACTATATTTGGAATCATTTTTCAAGTCCAAAGTGAGAGACTGACTCAAGGCGGTAGCTAGATTAAGAATCTGGGATTCCAAAGACAGACAATGCTGGCATGACTGGGCTGGGAGTCAGAATGGATTTCATGGACAGCCACGAGTAAAGGCAAGTTGGTTGGCTGATCCACTCCAATAAAAGAGCAGAAATGGATCAAACAAACTCTGTAGGAAAGACTAGGCTGTCTGAAGGGAGACCTTGCCATGGAAACAATGTAGATTCAAGGAATGAATCCAGAAGTTATTACTGGCTAGCCAATATAGGCTTGGGAACAAGAGCAACAAGAGCATCACGATACTACTTCCAGTATTATAAATCTAGCTGATTTTTATTGAGTGCTGTGGGCTAGACATGGTGTTAAGTGTTTTACATAATTCTATTCTTAAAATCTCAAAAAAAAAAAAAGGAGATAGGAACTATTCTCCCACTTTGGAGGCACATTGGGAGAGTTGGAGCTTAACCCACACAAGTGTAAAGTCCACGGTCTTAACCGCTGTGGTCTATGACCTCCAAAATGGAGAAAAAGAGTAAGAAGACATGCTGGATTTAGCAACAGCAGTACCTGATTTCTAGACTCGTTGGTAGGGGTGCATTGTGTGGCTTCCAAAAATGATCACTGAATTTTAATACAATAAACTACCCAAAACCTATATCTAAACTTCGCTTGTAAGTTAGCATCTTGCCCTGCTTCTGGGTCGTTCATATGCAGCTGGTTTTCCATTGTAATGTAGATGTAGCAGACGTGATAAAGGGGCAGGAGAGAGTGGGTTGGTGTTTACACCAAACAACAGTCAAAATAAAGTAACTGGGTCATTTGTATACTAGCCAAGTATTTATAGAATTATAGACTCACAAGTCTGTCAAATGCTGATGTATGTGGTTAGAATAATGATATCCATTCATTCATTCATTCCTTCAGCAAATATTTACTGGATATTCATTGTTTGCCAGGCTCTGTTCTAGGGCGCTAGGGATACCAAAGTCCCTGCTTTCATGAAGCTTATACTCTAGTGAAGTTGAGAAAATAAAAAGTACAGTGGTAATAAAATATCATAATTTTAGACAGTAACAAATGCTATGAAGACAATAAAAAAGGATGATATGAGGGAACATGATAACGGCAGGAGAACTTTTAACCCTCCACATGACCCCTTCATTAGAAATCCATGCGGGTCTTCCTTTCATAACTGTAGAATATTCCTCTAAATTAGGCTTAAAATAAACCTCAAAAATATTCTTGCATTAGTGGGAATATCAACTAATCATGGCCCATTTGAAATATGGCCAGCCCCTGAAAAACCATGTCTTGTTTCTGTGTTACTACAGGATGCACAGGAGTAGAGTTCACCCACATTTTCCACTCCTTCCTTGGCCATTGGCTGCGTTCTCTTTCAGGGTAATACAATGCTGGGATCCCAATCAGCTGTTAAAGATTCATGAAATAACTGAGTGCTTTGGTCTGGTTAGCTCACAAATAAAGGCACAGGACATACATTTCCCTTGTTTTCTCATATCCATCCACAAAACTAGGCTAACAACTGGCATTCTGAAGTTATTATCGAGAAACTCCCAGTATTGGCTGGATCATTTTCATAATATTGCCATTTTGTTTTCATAAGCAAAGAGGCTCCACTTGAAAAATAATGCCAGTTATGCTTTATCATGTAAATGTAAACCATCGCTGAAATTCAGACACGTAATGCTATGGAAGTGTGGAGACCTTATTTTTCCAAATTGACAGCTCCCATTGTGTCTATATGATTAATATTGAAGTGATGAATGAAAACTATATAACTTTATTTGAGAGAAGCTATGATAAAAATTTGGCTCGAGATATTGTTTTTGTGAAAAAAAAAAAAAAATCTTTAAAAATCCCCAGTTGGGAGAATAAGATTGGGAATGGGGAGAGAGGTAGCGAGGTAGGAATTGGGAAGAAATGTGAAGAAGAATGAGAAAGTCAGCAAGAAAGAGAGATGTGTTAGGAGGAAAGGTTGATGACTCCAGTCTTGGGTCTTGATCAGGCACACATATCCCTCTCTCGTAATGAGGACCTCTTTGTATCAGATTTCCATAAAAATCCAGATGGATACCACACTCTTGCAGTCTTGTATGGGAGCTGCTCCTCTTACAAAAACAGAACCAGCAAGGATAGTCTACTTTGAAGGATTTCATTTGGTTTGGGCCAAAATCCCGTAGGCTTCGGTTAGGAGAGCTGTCCCCAGTGTTCTTCCTTAGAACCAGCACAAGGAATATATTTTCTTTCAGTTGGTTCAAAATCCCTGTGGGATGCAGGCACCATCAAATGCAGATTGACATCTATTTGTAGCACAACTAGAAAGGCAGTTTCATTCTGAATTATTTAACATGGCAACATTTTGCACATATAAATCATGTCCAGCTTTATTAGATTAGGCCAATTGAAGAAATATATACACCTGCCTGTCATGTAAAGCCCTTCATCTTGGGGAGTAGACTCCCCAGGGGGACATCCCAGGAAGTAAATTGAATACTGAGTGGTTTACCCAGTTATAGGGCCTGCATTGGAAATTGAAATTCCTGCATGGACATCAAATTTCACATCAAAAATGAGAACCTAGTTCATCTCTCTTGGTTACCAGGGTACTAATCACTCTAGAAATTTGGATTTACATGACTATGGCCCTCTGTGCCCTTTATGTTAGAGCCGGGCCCGGTCAACGTGATAATGTCCGTAAGGCCCTTTGAGGTCTTCAGATGAAAGGCGTTCAAAAAACACAAACTATGGCCTGCATAAATCAACCAAATGGCTTGATATAATTTCTCTCCAGCTTTGGGTTTGCCAGAAAGGTACAGGAGATAGCAAATGGTACACAGTGAGATGAAAGGCTAGCGATTAATAGGCGACTGCTTTGTAATCAGATAAGGCATGATGATGCACAGCTGATAGGCCTGATTTCTATTACCAGAAAAAAAATACACCTAGGGTTGTTCTCATTGTGCTCACAAAATCTCAGAGGAAAATCTCTTTCATAAAACCAGGCTGCATCTCAAATAACAGCACCATGTTAAAGCTCTTCCTAATTTAAGTTCAGAAAAAAAAAAAATCACTTAGTGCCACATATGGGCACAGCATTGAGAAAATGGGATTGTATTTCTTCTCCTCTCACCCCCTCTCCTTTTTTTTGTTTAAATAAAAAAAAAACCTTGTTAAAGGGGGAAACTATGCATCTGAAAAGAAAAAACGCGATGAGACCCAGTGCCATTACTTTGGATTGCTAAGAGGTGGAGAATGAAAAAGCCATTGGTCTCAGTTTTCCTGCCACAATGGCCTTTTATGAGAGGGATTAGACACGCCAAGAGCTGGTGCAGCGTTCACTGGTGCCCCGGACGACAATCTGGAAAAAAGACGATAAAAATCCGTTTGTCGTAAGGTTAAATCACCAAAGACTTCCTAGGTTGGTTTTTCAGATTGTTTTTTACTTTGGAAAGAAGATAAAAAAGAAAAAAAAAAGAAGGAACGAAATATGGGCTAAAAGCTGATTTTTTTTTTCCTTTTCCCTTTTTTTCTCCTCAGTGCAAGATGTAGCATTCAGAAAACATGTTGAGCTAGTTGAGGCATTAAAAAGATCAGTCTTCGGCTGTCGACTGAAAGGCTGCTGTGCGTGTGACTCACATACTAAATGGAAACCTGCCTTCGAAGCCTGTTTTACTGCCTAATTATATATACACAAAATGTAGCTGTCTGTTTCAATCAAATCATAGGAAAAGGAATAAAACTCCTCTAAAGATGCAATTTTCATGGTTTGTCATAACCTTAGAAACACTGCTAATGTAAAAGGAGGAAGTACAGCTGCACGGTCCAGATAAGGTTCCAGTAATTGTTTTTCTTTTAATTATTACTTTATAAAGACATTATACCTCCTACTCCGAAGAAGGAAAATTAGTGTCCTCTGTCTCCTCTTTTTTTTTTCCCCTCCCTTCCCATTTTCACACCAAGCTTGTTGATATGCATTTCAGCTGTGGCTAGAAGCCAGCGTAGCTATGGAAATAATATTTAAGTAACCACCATAACTACAGGCTTTCAGAGGGTTTCAGGGAGGAAACCTTTTCTAAATTTATGTTCTGAATTGAGTAGAGCTTTCCAAAGCACGAAATAGAGTGCCAGGGATTGAGATAAAGTGCTTAGGCCTAAACAACTGTTTGCACTTGGCTTTTATGGAAATAGTTTCTATTCTCAAGAGCTAATGTTTTTAAAAATTATTAATTGTATGATCATTTTTTATTCTTGTCATCTTCACTGAAGAATGATATAATACAATACACAAAAGGCTTCCCTCCCAACATTTTATATATACAGATTTTTTATACAATAACCCAAAACTGTAAAGTTTAATAAGCCATTGCTAATTTACATATTTTCATAGATTCAAATCATTAAAATGCAATGATATTTTAATGGCTTAATATATATCTAATTGCAGATTAAAACTTCCTAACACTGGAGACGGTATTGAATATACCACCAAGGGACTCCAAGTGCTTAATCCGGAAAGCATTGGCAGCTACTAATATTTCTGAGGGAAACAGAGTTCATCACTGGGTGAGTAAATTGATTATCTTGTAATGTGCATGTGTTTAAAAAGTCATAATTTTAACTACACCTATGACCCTTTCCCTTAAAGCTCTTCCCACCTATCCCCTGTTTTGTCTCCATCCCTATCAGGTTTGGGACCTACTGCCTGAATTCATAGAGTAGACAGCTTAGTTAAGAACTCTGTTATGATTGAGCAGATAAGATTATGAAGCTACTGTCAATGACTGGGAAATCCTGGGGCATATAAGATATGCTAGGGAATTAGAAACAGGAAAGAACCGAATGAGCTTAGACTCTAGAAATCACTGACTGCCTCCCAAATACCAAAATGGGGTTTGTGACCTGTTAAAAGGAAACATGTACGATCTTCATAGCTGCACTATTCACAATAGCCAAAAAGGTGGCAATAACCCAAGCACCCATCACGAATAAATGGTTAAACAAATAGTAATATATCCATATAATGGAATATTATTCAGCTACAGTAAGGAACAATAATAGATGCCACAGTCTGGGTGGATCTCAAAAACAGTATGCTAAGCAAAAGATGCCAGACACAAAAGGTCGCATATTGTATGGTTCAATTTATATGAAATATTTAGAATAGGTAAATCCATAGGCACAGAAAACAGGTTGTCAGGGATTGGGGGGAGGAGGGGATGGGATGTAAAGCTTAATGAGTGTGAGTTTTTATTTTGGAGTGATGCAAATGTTTTGAAACTAGATAGAGATGGTAGTTGAACAACACTATGAATGTACTAAATGCCACTGAATTTTTTTTAAGCCAGTCAAATTTAGCAGTGGGGGGATTGAGCCACTGAATTCTTCACTTTAAAATTGTTAATTTTATGTTATGTACATTTTGCCTCAATGAAAAAAACTATAATCTCATCACTCATTCACTCACTCATACATTCATGACTTCAAGGAGCACCTATATACTACCAACAATGTGCCAGGCACTGTAGTAGGCACTGGGGAGGTACATAGAATCAGCTAAGAAAGCCTCATGGAACTTGCATTCTATTTGGAGGAACAAAGCAAAAAACCAAAACAAACTTGGTAATTATAGATGGCTATCTGACAAAGAATGACAAAGTTGGTGGTACAGGGTGCCTTAGCTGGAGAGGTCAATGAAGGCCTTTCTAAGGAGATGATAGTTGAATTCAGACATGAAAAATAAGAGGCCCTACATGGGAAGAAAATTACTAGAGGAGAGAATAACATATACAAAAATGTTTGTCATGCTGTAGGAAAAGAAAGGCATCGAAACAAAGTGGGTTGAGATAAACATCCAAGGTGAAGTCAGAGAGGTAAGCAGAATCCAGGTCATGTAGGACCCTGCAGGTCATGTTCAGAAACTCGGATTTTATTTTAATTGTGCTAAGAAGTTTAAAGCAGAGAAGTGGCATGCACTTTTCAAAAGATCATTGTCGCTGACTGATGGAGAATCAATTGGAGGACAGCCAGAGTGCCGCAAACAGACCATTCATCAGTAGCATGCACGCTGATGATGGCCTAGCTAGGGTGTTGGCAGTGAAGATGGAAAGAAATGGACAGATTCAAGATCTACTTTGGAGATAGAACCATCAGAACCTGTCGATGGATTGAGTGGGCAAAAGGTAAATAAAAGGGAGCATCAGGGACTACACCTGTGGTTTTGGCCTAGGCAACTGGGTAGCTGTTGGTGACACTTCCAGAGATTGAAGTTGTATTAATTTTCTACTGCTGATATAACAAGTTACCACAAATTTAGCAGCCTAATACAATACAAATTCATTGTTACAGTTCTATAGATCAGAAGTCCAACATGAGTCTTGCTGGGCTAAAAGCCAAGTGTCATCAAGACCATGTTTCTTTCTGGAGGCTTTGGGGGAGAATCTGTTTCCTTGGCAATCCCAGCTTCTAGAGACCGCCTCTTCTTAACTCACGGTCTCCTTCCTCCATCCTCAAAGCCAACAAAGGAGGCTTTTGCATCTAATCTCTCTGAGCTTCCTTCTGGTATCACATCCCCTTCTGAACATAACTGGGAAAGGTTTTCTGCTTTTAAGGATTAGACTGGGCCCACCTTGATAATCACACATTTTCACATCTCCTTCTCTCCTCCTCCTTATTCCACTTTGAAGGGCGCCTGTGATTACATTGGATCCGCTCAGATAATCCAGGGTATCTCTGCATCTTAGTTACAACTGCAAAGTCCCTTTTACCCTGTAAGGTAAGGTATTCACAGGTTCCAAGAATTGCTATGTGGACATCTTTGGGAGAGACATTATTCTGCCTGCCACAGGGATAAGTGGGAGGGGAATAGATTACTATGAAAAATTAAGACTGAAATTGGAGATTCTTGAGATAGATACAAGTGGAATGTCAAATAGGTAGTTGGATCTCCACTTGGATATATGTCTAAAGTTCAGGAGACAGGTCTTAGCTAACACGTGGGGGTCATGGTATTTAAAGCCGTGGTACTAGATAAGATCACCTAGGGAAACAACGAGAAGAAAGTGTAGGACCCAACCCTAAAGCACTCAGCATTCTGAGTTTGGGTAGAGTAGGGGAAGCCAACGAAAGAGAATAACTCAGATATGATAAGCACATTTCCTCTGATTAGGGAATTAGGAGGCAAAGCATTAAAAAAAATGGTATCTTGGAAACTAACAGAAGAAGAAAACCATTTTAAGATGGCTTGAGGTCAGGTGTTCAAGACAAGCCTGAGCAAGAACAAGACCCCATCTCTACCAAAAATAAAAAAAATTAGCCAACTATTTGGGAGACTGGGGCCCAGAGGATCACTTAAGCCCAGGAGTGTGAGGTTGCTGTGAGTTATGATGATGCCACAGCGCTCTAGCCAGGGCGGCAGAGTGAGACTCGGTCTCAAAAATAAATAAATAAATAAATAAATAAATTCTTAATGTGGCAGAGAGATGGAATTACAAGTAGGTAAGAGAAGTGACCTTTAAATTTAACAATAAGAAACCATTGGTGAACTTGCTAAAAATATGTTTTAGTGTTGGATAAGCATGAGAAAACAGAGAATGTGAGATTAGACAATGCTCTGAGGAAGTTTGGCTATGAAGGACAAGAGGGAAATTGGCGCCATTTTTGTAGGTGTTTGTAAAATCAGAGGAGAGTTCTGGTGTTTTATTTTGTTAAAGATGGGACACACTAGATTGGTGGTTCTAAAAGTGCAGTCCCCAGACCAGCAACATCAGCATCAGCTGAGAACTTATAAGAAATGCAAATTCTTGACTCCCACCCAAGACCTCTGGGGTGGGAATGAGAAACTCTGGGAATGAGATGCACAGTCTGGGTTTTAACAAGGCCTCCAGATGATTTTGAAACCAAATCAAGTTTGAGAGCCAGTGCTGCAGTGATGATGGCTACAATCCAATGGAGAGATACTACGGAAGAGTGGAGATGTCTGAAGTCTGCAACAAGATGCAAGGAGTTAATAGGGTAAGTACGAGCAGTAAGGTGGGACATCGGTTGAGGTAAGGATGTTTTCTCCTGGTAAGGTTGCAGATCAGTCAACAGGAAGATAAAAGCAAATCATGACAAACTAATTTCTTTTCATTTTAAAAAAGAGGGTGGGTTAAATAGTAGGTAGAAAAGGGAATTCTATAAATATTTGATATCTTAATTTCAACAAGACATGTGACAAATTGCCAATGATATGCTCACAGAGGGGAGAGAGACGAAAATTGGAGACTAGGAGAGTTGAGTAGGGGGCCTGGTCAAACCCAGAGGGAGGTTTCTGAGGGAATGACAGTGGCAGGTCTCTCTGTTGGGACTTCCCTCCCCAACATTTTATCACCTACTTTGCTGAAGACAGAGGAAACGTGCTTATCATATCTGAATTTGGCACAAAACTGGGAAAGCAAATGTGTCTGGTGACATAATGTGGATTCAGAAAAATCCTGACAAATTAGAATGATGAGCCAGAAACTGAAGAGAAAATTGAGCAAGGACAAAGCTTACGTATTTTATGGTATTCTAAATTATTTTTCATGACAATTTTGAGATGGGATAAGATTACGATTTGTACTAAGAGTAGTGGGTAGGTAAAAATAAGGAGTTTTAGATGCTTACAAGTTCCATATGAACCAAGAAGTTCAATCTTAGCCTGCATGAATAAAAGTGAATTAATCAGATCAAAAGATACTTCTGTCATCCTCTAACTGTCATCAAACATGCCAGGAGGGTTGTGCACAGTACTAGAAGACACTGAGGACTAGAGGACGTCATGCTTCTAAATATGTGTAAGTGCAGTGCGAAGTCTGGAAGCCACATTATAGGAGGAATTTTGAAGTGATCTTGACTGCATTCAATCATGTAGCAAGCATTTCTTGAGCCAGACATAATTCTATTGCTGAGGACAGAGTAGAAAACCTAAATCCATATTGTGTCTCATGGTACTTATAATCTAGTGGGTAAAAACTGATCATAAACAACAAAATAAATGAAGCAGATAATCATAAAAAACAATAATTGCTGTGCAGAAAATAAAACAAGATAATAAGAGAGAGACAGAGAGGGAGTGGGGCAGGCAACATTTGATAGAGGCCAGAAAACATCTTTCTAAGGATGGGCACTGAAGCGAAAACTGGGTGGCTACACTCACCACTGCTGCAACTCGGGTGAAGCATTCTCTGCAGAAGGAACATGTGCAAGGGCCACCAGGCAGGACTGAGCTTGGTGTCTTGGAGGAAGAGAAAGAGGACCAAGGTAACTAAGGTACGGAGAGGCCGGGGAAGCACAGCTGACAGGGGTGTGGGCGGGGCTCAGATCAGTTAGGCTCTTTAGACCATGTTTAGGAGTTTGGATTTCATTCTAAGTGAAAAAAGAAACCAATGGAAAGTACTAAGAAGACAGTGATAGGACCTGAGTTATGCTTTTAAAACATCAGCTAGGCTTTTATGTGAAGAATGGATTGTTGAGATGCAGGAGAAGGTGGCCTGAGGAGAAGGAGTAGGAGACCAGGAGGAAGGTCACAGCTGTGATCCAAGGGAAGCTTGATGGTGACACTGAGAAGGACCTATCGGGACGGGAGTGCTCCAGGGGGTGCACCGGTCACAGAATCTGCAAACCCTACACTTACTACAATCACGGGGGAAAGCCACTGGATAAAAGGAAAAGGAAAGGAACTGACTTCAGATCAAAAAGCACATGGGTGGGCAGATTTTATATTAGGTCATTAAATGTGAAATGTTGGATTTTGAGTCAAAAGTGCTGTTTATTAAATCTCAAACAAGAAGCAGTACAATTAATCAATTATGTACTTAAACTGTCAGCACAATTTTGCCATCTTAATGGCAGCTTGTTTATGCCAGCAGCGAAGAGGCCTGGAGAGCAGGTAATGATGAAATAGTCAAAGGTGTTTCCACAGCTTGTTGAGAATCGAGTATTTTTCCTTGCAAGAAGTGGTCCAAAGCCTGGAAGAAGTGGTAGTCACTTGGTGCAAGGTCTGGTGGATGACAGAGAGTTTCCAAGTCCAGCTTCTATAGTCTGAGCAATGTTGTTTGTGCGACATGTGGTCTGGGCAAGAGGATTGACCTGTTTCTATCGACCAATCTCTGCTGCTTAATCGCAAGCATCCTCATCATTTCATCCAGTTGGTTGCAGTAGTTGTTCACTGTAATCAATTGACCAGGTTTCATGAAGCTATAATGGATAATACCAGTGCTGGACCACCAAACAGACACCATTAGCTTTATTTGATGAATATTCAGTTTTGGACTGTGTTTTGGCACTTCATCTTTATCCAATCATTTTGCCGAAGCCTTGCAGTTGTCAAAAAGAATCCATGTTTATTCCATGTAACAATGCGGTGTAGAAATGGTTTGCCTTTATGTCGTGACAGCAAAGAAGGGCAAGCTTCCAGATGATTTCTCTTCTGACTCTCATTTAATTCATGTTGTACCCATCTATCCAACTTCTCTACCTTGCTGATTTGTTTCAAATAGTCCAATATTGTTGGAATAGTAATGTCAAACCTTGCTGCTAATTCACGGGTAGGTTGAGATAGATTTGTTTCCACAACAGCTTTCGGCTCATCACTATCCACTTTGGTCTCAGGTTGCCCACATGGCTCATTTTCAAGATTAGAATCACCAGAATGGAACTTCTCAAACCACTGATGTACTGGTGCATTCATTAGCCACATGCTTCCCAAACATGTCATTGATATTTCAAGCTGTCTGCACTGCAATGGCTCCACATGAAACTCGTATTGGAAAATAACACAAATTTTTGACTTATCTATAGTTTCACAAAGATTGCTCTTAAAAAAATTGACAGATCATCACAAGCCAAAATGTACATTTGAAAGACTGAGCATGTACCTTCATAATAAAAATAAAACAAGAATTGTTGAAATGAAACATCAGAGATACCAACTGTCAAACTAAATATTTAAGGAAATTGGACATTTCATACTTTGTAACCTAATACATGCCCTCAATTATTAAAAAAAAAAAAAAACAACTCTTAAACTTGGACAGGGGAGAATGATCAATTCACACACACATAAGAAAAAGAAACTCTTTCTGAAAAAGGATCCTATACAATGAAATGTCATTGCCCTGATAAGACATCAATCCTATGCTGAATGTAAAACTTGAGATTTACTATAACCAAGTCCAAAATCTTTTCGAAAGTCAACTTAACACTTTGGACTCTTCTTTACAGAGGGGCTACTTTGAGGTCTCCAGGTCTCCTTGACTCCTCCACGCCATGCCCTCTTCTCCTGCCAAGCAAGCATCTCTCATCCCTTTCCATTCTCTGCTTTTGGGACCACTCGCATCTCAAGCACCCAGCGTGGAGACCCAGAGTTATTGCAGATTCTTCCCTTTCCTCACCCTACACTGATTGCACCCGAAACCATGGTCTTTGTTCTACCTACCACCACTGATGTTTTTTCCCACTACTACTTTCCATTGTCTTCCTTGCAGCCATCGTTGCTATCCTTGATCTAGTCCACTCCAGATCTCTAATCTTGCTACATACACCTGTAGGAATAGTTTCCTGAACAAATTCAGATCATGTCATTCAACATGTACCTGATGTAGCATTAAGCCTCCATTGCTGCCTGAGGTAGGTGCCAATACTTCAGTTGGGCATTCAGGACCTTCCATCATGAGATTTAAATCTACCTTATTCCACACTCTTTCCATTTCTAAGCCCAAGAGATCTAGCCAGCAAAGAGGAAGGGATTAGTTCAGTGTTCACAGTAATGTTATATTCCATATATTATTATGCCATTTCATAAAGAAGGTAATTTGTTTGCAAGATGGCCACAACTCCACATTCACACCTACATTCCCACATTCACAGCTTTTGGCAATGTAACTTTGTCTTTCCTCTCATCAAGAGGTACAGTTTCTTTCTCCACCCTTTGAACCTAGGCTTGGCCAAGAGACTTGCTTTGGACAATGGGACATTAATAAATGTGATGTTAGTACAGGTTTAAAAAGTGTGTGCAATCTTCTGCTTGTAGTTGCAACCTTGAGACCATTTTGTGAACAAGCCCAAGCTAGCCTATTGGTTATGAGGAGAACTGAGGGCCCCAGGCAGACATGCGCGTGAGACTCTTAGATCAGGCAGTCCCAGTCGAGTCACTGCCTAAGTCTGACTGTATCCTCACGCCTGACCCCAAGAGAGAGCAGAAGAACTATCCCGTGGAGCCCAGTCCAAATTGCTGACCCACATAATTATAAGCAAATAAAATCGCTCTTGTTTTAAGCCTACTAAATTTTGGGCTGCTTTGTTGCACAGCAATAAACAAATAACTGCTAGAGGGAGTTTTGGAGAGTTGCTCACTATCTCACAGGAAATAAACTGTTTGAGCTGGGATTCCAACCCAGGTCTGCTGACTGCACTGTCTGTTCTCTTGCCGGGACCTACACTACTTTCTCCAATGTGTCCCCAAAGGGCCATCCACCAGTTTAAACTATATGTGAGTGAAGAATGCATGATTGCACATTTAGTGAAAATCCAAACTCAGGGAAACAGTTCTCAGAAGAGCTGGACATGTAGCAATGCTGTTTGCCTGTTACATTGCGCCGTGTCTTTTAAAGTCCTCAATCATAAGATAAGTTTTCCCTAGATGTGAAAAAAACCTCTGACCCGATTTTCTCTGCTTCAAGAAGACAAAACACCTTTGCCAGCAACCCTTTTCTTTTCTTTTCTTTTCTTTTCTTTTGAAGCCTCTAACCAACCACATAGGTTTTGGCCTGGGAAGTGGCCCTAGTCCTTTTGCTCTAGGGGTGCCAGGTAGGGTTCTCCCTGGGTAGCTAGAATGGTTATACAGAAGGGCTGGAAGAATCTTGAGCTCTGTAACAATGATAAACATCCTGAAAAATCACAGGCCGTTTTGCATTAGACCCTGAGAAGCCGATGATACCATGTTTTCAATCCAAGTTTATTGAGCATTTTGTGCGTGCAAAGAACAGCAGGCCCTCAGACAAATGTCAGTCTGGGCATGAGGGTGTTGTGTGTGTAGTGAACTCTGCCTGGGACACAGACAGCTTGAGTTCCCAGGCTAGCCCACCGCTCTGTAGGTTTCTGGAGGGTAGCCCCTTGCCAAATATTTAAGTAAACCCAGGTTGTGTGAACTAGTTTTTGTATTAGATAAACAAAACCAAATTAGAAGGATAAATCTATTATCTTGGAAATTGTAAAGCTATTATTGATTTAAGAAACTAGAGATAGGCTTGTTGTTAGACCGTTCTCTGGTTTGGAGTATCTGGATCATTGCAATGCGGAGAAAGGGGGAAAGCATAGGCTCTGAGTCAGAGAGATTTGAGATTGTGTCCTAATTAGAATACCACCTGATCTCGTGGCCCTGGGGCATTAAAAGTAACATAACTGTTAGAATTGTGAGTATTAAATAATGTAACAGCAAAGGTCTTAGTACATTGCCTGGTCTCCTGTGGGTCCTAAATATATGTCAGTTCCTGAGAATGTTCTAATTTAAAAATATATATATATATATACATGTTATTTTTTGAATAGCAAGAATTAAACATAGGAAGGGGGAAGAATACACTTAAAAGTGAATCTTTATGCACAACATGGACAAAACTTGAAAAGATTAAGTGAAATAAGACACAAAAAGGCAAACATTGTATGAGTCCACTTATACAATGAGGTACCTAGAACAGACCTCAGACCTGTTCTAGGTCTGAGGTACCTAGAACAGACAAATCCATAGAGAGAAGGTAGAAGAGAAGTTCCTGGAGGTTGAGGGGAGGGGCACGGGGAGCTCTGGTTTAGTGTTTAATGGGTGCAGCGTTTCAGACGCAGATGGACAGATGGCTGCACAGCACTGTGAGTGTACTTAATGCCACTGAACAGTACACTTAAAAATGGTTACAGTGGTAAATTTTATGTTATGTGTATTTTACCACAATGAGTAAAAAGTTCTTGAATCTTTATTAAGTATCAAAATGCTGAGCACTTTCTTATGTGTTACTAAGGACATAAGAAAAAAAAATCCCCCAGATCTCTAGGAAGACAGTGTCAAATCAGCTTGGGAGGCTAGCTTGGAATGTTAAATACTTCTTTTTCATATTCATTTTCTTTGTCTTCATCTCCACATCAGGTTGAATGAGAATTGATGGAGTAGAAAGCAGTTGGCTCCACCGCTATGCTTAGGTCAAGCTCTCCAAGAGGATGAGCTTATCCATTCTCCCTCATTGACTCCACTGGGATCCATTTTACTCTAAGTTGAAATACACATCTGGAAGAACATGAACTGGTAGATATTTGAATACGTAAAAAAGTTAGATATAGGGAAGGTGTTAATGTTGTTGGATCAGTCAGAATTCTTGCAACTGTGACAAGAAATCCCACTCAGTCTGGCTTAAGCAAAAAAAAAGAGAATTTATGGGCTCATGTCAATGAAGTAGTTCTGACTTTGGAGGAGGCTTGACCTACTAAAGACCTAGGTGCTCCGTTCCTCCACCCTGCCTGCCTCGTTGCACCTTCCTCTTCAGCCTCCACATGATGAACCTCAACAACTCCAGGCTCGTAGCTTCTGGTAGCAGAACGCCTGAAGCAATTTCCAACTTCACATCCTCACACCACATTAACCAGAAGAAGACGGGCTCCTTTGGGTAGCTCTCAGGAAGAGAGCAGGCACTTCTTTTGCCCAGAAGACCCAGTAAACATCTCTTCACATCTCATTGGCTCTGACTGGGTCACATATTCATCTCTGAGATGTTCAGTCTGACCAGGGAGATGTTATGCCAGTTGGCTTAAGCCAGGGTAAGGGTCACTCGGGGACTACATTGTAGTCTCTATGTGAATGGCTTCCCCTGCACAACCAGTCACAATAGCAACCTGAAATTTTATCTAGTTCCACTCCAAGAGTATTAACTCCTTGAGTGCAAATACTGTTTTACCAACTTGTATCCACTCATAGAGTCTGCTGCTTAGCAAGTTCTTCTTGAACGATTGAATTACTGTATGAGTGTACAGAAAACTAGTTGGAATGTATAAACCTCTCATCTTAATGTAACATATAATGATTTTTCCAAGAGCTTCTTGTTATTGGATGGTAGCAAATTCTTAAATTTTTAATATTAATGAAGGTGAGACCAAGCATAAATGAATACAGTTTCAGTCTTCTGCTTTATTAGAAGGTGACATTTTTGTACCTCACATTTCTTATATCTGGTTTTCAAGGAAAATTTAGTCATTGCAATGCAAAGCTCCATGAGCAGAAAACACGCTCCTACCTGGCTGGGCCTTCTCTCAGCGCTCAACACAGGAAAGACGACTGACTCTGATGGTTCTTGTATAAGTTGTACTCAGACTGTAAACACTAACTTTGTGTGTATTTTTATGATTTAATTTCCTCTTTTTATGAGAGTATAAAATGTATTTTTAAAAATAAATACATCTTTAATGGAAATGTATGATGGTTGACGTGGGAAATGTGTAAATCTGTCACATGCGGTGTAAGTACATATTTAAATATGCATATTATGAACATTTAAAGCTGCTATGGTTCAAAATACTGTTAGCCTCTTATGTGAAGCATTACTCTCTAAATATGAGCCCCAAAGCATCTTAAATACAGATTATATTATATATATGAGCAACCAATGTAAAATATTTTCAATCCAATTTTCAGTCTTAAATTTTCTCTGTCTTTTAGAAATTGTTATCTTATGTGCTGTTTGCTTTTTAAATGGAAAAAAAATAAACATTCTTCAAGCTTCTAATATTTTCTTTTTTATTTTGAGACAGGGTCTTGCTCTGCTGCCTGGGCTAGAGTGGCATCATCATAGTTCACTACAACCTCAAGCTCTTGGCCTCAAGCAATCTTCCTGCCTCAG